>DF360633.1:37522-54123 GCA_000787875.1 Solanum virginianum
TCATATTAGACCAGATTAAATATAAATTTATATTATGATTTGATTAACCAAGTTCATTTTGAAAAGTAAATAGTTACATAGCTAGAACATAATTTTTATTAAAATTCAAAATATAAAGAAGTCAAAAAAATTCAACCTCCCTTATATTTATCTAAAAGATGATTTTAACCTTGTATATATAGTATAATGTCACGGCCTTAGAATTCACGCCAAGACTATCATGCGGCACTAGTCAGTTTGCTCACGAATCTTGCACGATCTTGCAAACACTAGTAAGCATGTTACCTACAATCGCTAAGGGAACTTAAGATATTGAAAGACAAGAGAAAATTTTGAGAGAAGAAAGTTTATAACGCTTGGAAATGCTATACAAGACTTGTTGCCAAATGAAATGCTAAGGAGGAGTATATATACAACTCCACCTTCAAAACGGACCGTTGCTACAGTACCTTAGTTGTGCTACAGTACTCTGCCCGTTGTTACAGTAAACGGACCGTTGCTACAGTACTTTACCTGTTGCTACAGTACTCTACAGTATCTACGACAATACTCTACAGTATTCTGCCCGTTGCTACAGTGTTCTGTCCATTGCTACAGTCCCTGGAAGTTTCTAGTCTTCTCTTGCACAATTCTAAGGAGCTCCGGGTTCTTCCGAAGCACGACGGACACGTTCCTACGCTGTTTTGGGGCAGAATTGTGGCAGGACATGTCAATAATATACCCTAGGTTCACTCATCATTGAGGAATAACACACTTCTTGAGCTACTTTATATACCTAGAGTTCGAACCTAAGATCGCCACTTTAGATTGAAAGATACTTGGCCAGCCTACCATAATCCTTCACTAGATATTTTATTTTGATATATGCATTTTTTGGAACAAAGATATATTTACTACTGAAAAATCATTATTCTCCTACTAATTTTTTTTTAGTAAAAAACATTTGAAGATTATTCTCACAAATATTCTAATTGAATTAGTGAAACATAATAATAATCAATACAAAAAAATAGAAAAAAATTTCACCATTTCAATAAGAATCTATTCTTAAAAAAATAATATTTTATAATATAAACTTTTCACTAATTTTCTAGACCCTACCAATATAACGACTCTTTTTTTTAATTTGTTTATTCATGAGAATAAATTCAATTTAATTGCACTTTACTTTAATTTCCCTTTTTTGTGTTCCTAAAAAGAAGTGTACTTGTCCATCCACACGAACGATTAGGTGAATTTACATTATCTTTTTTCTATTCTTACTTTTTAGAATTTTTGTCCCCCTTTTTTACCATATAATTCACTATTTTCTTTTAAATTTTTGGTTAATGTAACATTTCTAGTTTTTAAAAAAGAAGTCTTCTTTGCACGGATCATTTCGAAATCTATGCTTATATTTTTACACTTTTTACAAAATTCATAAACTTAAAATATATTTTTTAATTTGCATGACTGGTAAAATTAGTGTCATGAAATTTGATCAATATTTTAAGATATATTTTTAGTCATATTAATGTGTAAAAAATTACAACTTATAGTGTCTTTTATATAGTTTTTGAATATCTAAATTAATTTAATTTAACTCTGAAAATTAATCAAATGGACTCTCGAGGGGAGAAACCCGACGACCAACTATTTTGAAATTATTATTAATTTTTCTTTTCTCACTTATTCAGTCAAAATATATGTGAGAATAGCACTCAAAAAGTCCACCAGCATGCGACTATCCGATGATCTAACTAAAAAAATTGACTAACTTTGAAAAAGTAATTTAAATGAAGGAGAAACATTTTGAATCGCTTGAAAAAAAACTCGAAATGATTGAAAATTGGATGGAACCTTAATAAGACAATTTCTAAAAGAAGACAACGACCTTAACTGTCTTCTCCGCTAAAAATTTTCTCGACGATGGCTCTAAGATAGGCTTAGCCAAAAATAATTCATTGAGCGAAAAAAAAGTGCTTAAAGTAATTAGATCAACATAAATAACATTTCGTTCATCTTTACAAAATTTAATTAAGTTGACCAAAACTCACGTTAAAATCAAATAAATTACAATAAATAAAGTAAAAAATAAATATTTAAATCTATCAAAATATTTTTTTAAAGCGTTTTTTTTTTTAATTTTAAGCTAGAAATACTAGTTTGATTACTACGTACAACAATTCATCTCATTTTTTGATTCTTTAATCATGCATCTAATTCATTCATTTTTCTGAATGTTTTTAAGTATATGTAAATCAATATATTAATACTAAATATTTTTCTTGATTTATCTATGTATTATATAAATTAGAAATTTTAATATGAACTTTTAATTAAATGAAAGTAAATATTTTAATCAAATTATTTCATAATTTATATTTAAAATGATTTTTCTCTATAAAATAACTTTAATAGTAAATGTAAATTAATATCTATCCATAATTTTATATTTAGAAGTATTTTCTAAAAAAATAAATAAGACAAACATAATTTGTTTATTAAAATTACTCAAAAACACTTTTCAAATGAATTCGTCAAATATAAACCCCTTCTTACTAAAAATACTTCTTTAATTACACTTGTCAATTTTTATGTTTCTTTAAAAAAAATTAAAATCTCTTCATTATTTAGTTTTTTTAATAATAATAATAATAATAATAATAATAATTAAAAATAATTATAAATATTCTTCCCTGATTCCTGAAAAAGATTGAATATGCCAAATAATAAAAAAAAAATACAAAACTCAATAAATACAATTCAGAGTTCAGACCACAGGTTTATATCATGAATAATAATGACAAATATTTTTCACAAACTTTGAGAGTAAAATGTATGTAAATGATAAATACAAAAACAAAAAGACGCAAATATTTTTTGGATTTATTTAAAACTAACTTATGACTAGTATTTTATCACTCCCAGAAAGTAATTTTGTTTTCTTCTTCTTTTATAGGGAAATGAGAATAATAATTTAAAATTTAAATATATTTTCTTGACTTTTATCGTATATTATTCTCTCCGTCTTAAATTAACTAAATTTTTTTAAAAAAATTTAAGGTTCAAAATAATTGAATTGTTCAAAGTTCAAGATAAATGTTTGAAATTTTTTTTATATTTTTTCTTTCATTTATTAAAGTTTTATATTCTTTAGGAGATAAATTATATTATATATTTATGATTTTACAAATAACAATACTAAAAAATATGATATAAATGTTTTTTAAATATTTTCAAATTTAATTAAAATAGAATATAGGGAATAAAAAGAATATAACAAATCATTACTTAAATGGCCTTGGAATTTGTAAAATGCGTAAATTCTGGTGAATCTCATTTTCTAGAAGGTAAAAAATATATTTTAAAAAAAGATATTGTATTCCATCTGTCATAGACTAATTTTTTTCGCTTAACTTTATATTAAAATATTTATTTAATTAAAATCCCCTCTAATTCAAGGGAAATATGAAAAATAACCAAAGTAAACTTCAATTTCACTTGCATGGAAATATAATTCGACAATAATTATTTTTTATCGTAAAAAAACAATTTTCTTAAATCATTTAAAATTGAACATGCACAAATCAGAAAATAGTTGATAATAGGTCGATGACGAAGTTAATAATTTTATTACTAAGTCAGAATAAGTTGATAAAATATATTTTTAATCTCGACATACTTACTCTACGTGTTATAATTTTTTGACGAATTAGGATGTCCGACTGATTACTCATTATTGAGTTATTATATGTAGTTATGCATTGATAATAGACTATTTATGTAGCCGAGCAAGGACAGAATCATTTTATAGCTAGGGTTCATCTAAATTTTCTTCAACAAAAAAATTATAGTACTTATACATAATTAAAATTATATGACTTTCCTTCGATTAATTGTATAATAATTTTTTCAGATGTTGAACCTTCTTAATTGAAATTTTTACCGATTACGGAAGGTGGGGTGAGGGTACAGGGGTGGTGGGGTAGAGTCAATGAATAAAATCACGAAGGAACATGCAGTAGTCAACATCAATGCACGTATTATAATGGGCCAATGGGCAATCACGAGGCTTTTTTTTTTTTGGATTTGAGTTATTTAAACTCAAATTATAAATTTTTTGCACTAATTTAAATTTTTATTTGTGATAATGGATTGGTACATTCTTATTAAATTACTAATTTATATTTATAAAAAGAAATCTATTAATAATTCAATGGCAATAAATGATTTCACTGTGACGAATCTTAATAGTTCTGTTGGTCGTCAAGCTAAGTCAGTACATAATGCAACAGTTAATTTATGTAATTGTTCCTTTTTAAGCTATCATTTAAAATTTATCCTTATTTTTAAAAGATATACACAAATATATAACATTGGATTTATATGTAAAAAATTTGTTTGTATATTACTCAATTTTTTATAAATAAAATACAATAACTAATAAAATTTTATGAGAAAAATATTAAAATTTTATTAAGTCAAAAAATTGAAGTGTTATTTTTGTATCTATAGTGTATACTTCCAATATTGGCTTCAATGACACAAAAGTAGAAAAAAACGGTTGCTTTTTTACCCACTTTTTTGACCTTCCTCCTTGCTCTCCCTCGTGTTCCATTTTAATTTCTTGTAACGTTCTTCAATAAAATCGAGTCAAAACTCTCACACACACCTATATCGTATAATGGAGTCAGAATTTATATTAAGGTGTTCAAAATTTAAAGAAATAGATACGAACTAGTCGAGAGAGTTCGACATCTCATCTGCTCTATATACATAAAAATTATTTTAATCATGTATAAATAATACTTCATAATTTTTCGTCGAATAGGATATAGATGACCCCCCTCGACCAAATGGTAGCTCTGCTCCAGCTTATTGAAGATGACATTTTTACCTATTCAAAATAGGAGTAAAATTTGTATAGTCTTCTCCAAACTTAATTTATGAAATCAGACTAAATTTATTATTGTTTGTTGTTTATAATACATACACGCACACTAACCCTATTAATCAAATAAAAAAGAAAAGCACTTAACCTTTCCAGATTATTTTGATTTAAGATTTTGCTTTGAATTTTGAAAACATATTTTTATGTCAAATTATGTGACTATCATGATAAAACCTTCAATTCATCACCAAAAAACTAGTATAGTGGCACAAGTTCAATTATTTGATATTCAAAACTTACTAGTTCTATTTATTTAAATTTGTGTTGTATAAGATCTATTAAAAAGGAAATATTCTAATATTTCTTCATTTTTAGGACTTAAAATTATGATATTTGATTAGAAGTGAAAAATACTATCAATCTCATCTTATTCCTTGATAATCACCATATATAATAAGCTAATTTTGCACCTTCTCATCATTTGTAAGCTAAATACTATATCCTAGTGGTAATCATTGCATATATTCTTAAATAGTGATTAATGGTTCTTTTTGCTTACTAATTACTAAAGTTGCTAAGTCCTACCACCAAATAATGCACAACAATCATGACAACAACATCTAATCTATTTAGATTATATATGTATAATTTTGATAAAAAGAATCATTTTCTTACTCACACTTCTCTTCTCATAATAAATAAAAAATATATACTATACTTCCTTAGTACTATGTCACTCCCCTCTTGTGACCCTCTTTAATTGCTTTAATGAGTAATAATATACTTAATTATGACCCTAGTAATTGATTGTATACCCATCTAATCCCTAGAGTATATCTTTGTGGTGCAATTATGCCTTACCCTACTCATATATAGTATATATAGGAAAGTTTACGTGAATAAGTAAATATATATTAGTAATTAGTTAATATGATTATAGTTTGAATTAAATACGGCTCGTGGTAAATATTTAACTATTATTATAGTTTGAGTTTTATACAATTTGTGCGAGTTATACAAACACTGCGCGTAATTATATAAAAGTTGTGCGTGAATCAAATTGTATAGTAAAATATACGAATATTATGAATTATTTAGCGAATTATACAGATAGTATGCACGAATTGTAGCAAAATATACAAATGCTATACAAAAAATGCGAATTGTATAGCAAATTATACAAACGTATATAAATGTTGCGCGAATTATACAAACGCTGCTATAACTATAGTTACAAAATGTATTTCCCTATTAAACTTGAACCATTGCACTCCTTTAGTAGCCTCAAGTTTTATATGGTAAAAATATCATGTTCATATGATAAATTTTAAATCTTCTTGGTAAAAATCTTGTTTCCTCAACTCTAATATACTATTTATAACATAAATCCATTTGGGAAGCTTGCCTTGAAAAATGGACTTTTTAATTCCAAAATTACCCTTTCTTGCATTGACCATTTTTGTGATATGGTCTAGTTCATTGACAATTTGTGTAATAAATAAAGTACATATATATGCTGGTTTAATACTAATACTCCAATTAAAAACTCAATAAACTTAGAAACATTTACTTTTGAGTGTCACATCATTAATTACCTCAAATAAAGTGTTTCACTATTTTTTCCCAATTTAATTGACTAGAATAATTGCACTAAGCAATATTCCAAGAATAGTAGGATTTCACAACCATCTATATATGCATGGATTTCGATAACAACAACAACATACCTAGTGAAATCCCACAAATGAAGTTTGGGAAGAGTAGAATATACGCAGATCTTATCATTATCTTATAGAAATAGAGAGATTATTTTCTAGGAACCCTCGTCTAAAAAAAATTGTATGAATTTGGATTGAATTGATAAAAAGGAATATAAATAAATGAAGATGCTCTATTGTCCCCATTTGCCTTTCTTTTCTCACCTCACCAACAAAAAAAGGGCAAAAAAGTTTCTTGGATTTTTTTTCTCTAATGGCAAACACAATCCTAATTAAACAAGATAATTCCTTAAATGGTCCCCTATTTGTTCCTTCTAAAGCAAACTCCAAAATTATATTTCCTCTGTTATTTTTCGCTTCACGAAAATTAAATTAGCTAATTTTTAAAATTAAATTAGTTTAATATTCAATATTTAGATAGAAACAAAAAAAAAATCATAAGTTACAACCATATTTTATAAAATTGGTCCAAGTAATATGTATCGAAAAGTGAGATATGACAAGTAAAAGTGAGTAGAAGTATTTTTTTCTATATAATATGGAGTAAACAACTATTTTAAAAATATTAAATAAAAAAATTCACAAAATATTTTTACGTATGCCACATAATTTATAAGAGGAAGCAAGTAACTCAAATATGCATGTCGATGGAGAACTGCCTTCTTAACTGCTCCAATTCACACTTATATAATAAGATAATAAAATTACATATATATATATATAGTCATAACATTAAAGTCAGCTTGAGCATATTTTGACTAATTATACGAGAAATCTTCACTTTCTATCAATAATAAATACTAACTCCATTCGTCAAAGAGATCACTTAGTATTTTTGTCTTCGCTACTAAAAAAAATTATAATTCAAGTGCTTTTCTTTTTTTTTTTTTGTGGGGTGGGGGGAAGGATCCTCACACTTGTTATCAATCTTTCTCTAGTCCCAATGCAAGAAAGGAACTTGTATAATACTCCTAGTAGAAGTACTCCCAGTACATAAGGAAGTAGCTATTTATTTAACTTTGCATATTTTCTTGTGTTGTTTTCTTCTTTCCCTTACTCTTCACTACTACTCTCACTACTAAATGCAAGTACCAATGGGGATAAAACTTTTTCAGCTTTTCTTGATTTTTCTGTCTTTGATTCTTGTTTTCCCTGTTTCAGCTGTTGATCCTTTTACTCAAGCACTCTTGAGCTTAAAAACTGAAATTTTTGACAGTTCCAACAGTTTGAGTGATTGGATTTTGCCTTCTAGTTCAAATGAGAATATTTATGCATGTTCTTGGTCTGGTGTGAAATGCAATCAAAATTCTTCTTTGATCATTGGTTTGGATCTTTCAGTGAAAAATCTTGGTGGGGTTTTCTCAGTGAATCAATTTAGTGTCTTTTCAGACCTTGTTGAGCTAAATTTGAGTTTTAACTCATTTTCTGAGAAACTCCCTGTTGGGATTTTTAACTTGACTAATTTGAGAAGCTTGGATATTAGGAGGAACAATTTTTCTGGTCATTTCCCAAGTGGGATTTCAAATCTTGATTCTCTTGTGATTCTTGATGCTTTTAGTAACAGCTTCTCTGGCCCTTTGCCTAAAGATGTTTCAGAAATTGAGTCACTTAAGGTACTGTTAGGGTTTGCTTTGATTTTTGATAATTAATTTTCTTGGTGTTAAATTTTCTATATATGAGCTAGTTATGAGCTAGTGGTGAGGTCTGCTTCAGACTCCACTTGTTTGTTGTTGTTGGTTGTGTTAAATGTTTATTCCACATTTGATCATATAATAGCATTAGTTGTTAAAAGAGTTTTGTTTATAGGGAGATAGTTCTCTTCAGAGTTTCTATACTTTCTCTTGAGAGTTAATGGTCAAAAACATATCTGAACTATGTTTTGTCGCGGGTTTTATATCTGAATTATCATTATTTATGTATTGAAACACACTTCAACTATCTGTTGTTCCCATATCTTACCTGAACTATCACCATCCTTTGGTTAGGAAAAGAGAAAAACTGATAAATGAGGTGTATTTATATACATAGATGGTGATAAGTTCATGTCAGAAAAGGGAAAAGTTGATAGTTGGGTGTGAAATACACGAAAAGGGATAGGTTAGCGTGTTTTTGGCGATTATCTCCCGCTTAGAATAGACCGCTTGTGGTCAGACCCTTCCCCGGATCCTGCGCATAGCGGGAGCTTTAGTGCACTGGGCTTGCCTTGCCGTCTCTTATAGTATAATTCTGTTTGTCTATTCGTTTTATGGTTGTTCAAGATTTGCTTTGTTAGCTTCTACATGACGCCTTGTTTATTTTGATCCCAACAGGTACTGAATTTTGCAGGGAGTTATTTCAGTGGTCAAATCCCTTCTGAGTATGGCTCATTCAAGAATCTTGATTTCATTCACTTAGCTGGAAATTCTCTGAGTGGTAAAATACCACCAGAATTAGGGATGCTGAAAACAGTAACTCATATGGAGATTGGTTATAATTTATATGAAGGAACCATTCCTTGGGAACTAGGGAATATGAGTAAGCTTCAGTATCTTGATATCGCTAGTGCAAATTTATCTGGTTCAATACCAAAAGAGCTGACTAATTTGACCAATCTCGAGTCGCTTTTCTTGTTCAGAAATCGACTTAGTGGTAAAATTCCATGGGAGTTTGGAAAAATCATATCTTTATCAAGTTTGGATCTTTCTGATAATTATCTTTTAGGTCCAATCCCCGAGAGTTTCTCGGAGTTGAAAAATCTTAAGTTGCTTAGTGTTATGTTCAATGACTTAGGTGGAACTATTCCTGAAGGAATTGCAAAGCTTCCACAGCTTGATACACTTCTTTTATGGGACAATTGGTTTAGAGGTTCACTCCCAAACGACTTAGGCAAATACTCAAAGCTGAAATATCTTGATGTTTCAACAAACTATTTAGTTGGTAGCGTTCCACCAAATATATGTTCAGGTGGGGTGTTACAAAGGTTGATCCTTTTTTCGAATAATTTCACTGGTGAACTCTCTCCATCACTTTCCAATTGTTCCTCTCTTGTTCGGATCCGTATCGAAGATAATTCATTCTCAGGTGATATCTCTTTGAAGTTTAGCAAGTTTCCTGATTTGTCATATGTTGACATGTCTAGAAATAGGTTCAGTGGAGGTATTCCTACTGATATTGCTTTAGCTTCCAATCTTGAATACTTCAATGTGTCTAGTAATCCAAATCTTGGAGGTGTAATCTTGGAAAAGACATTGTCTTTGAACTCACTACAGAATTTCTCAGCTACCAATTGTAGTATTTCAGGAGATTTTCCTCTCTTTGGACCCTGCAAATCCTTACTGGTTCTTGAATTGAGCATGAACAATATTTCCGGGATTCTCCCTCAAAGCATAAGCAACTGCCAAAATCTTGTGCACTTAGACTTGGCCAACAACAATTTAAGTGGTGAGATACCTGTAGAACTTGCTAGCCTTCCTGGTATTAGTGTTGTAGACCTGTCACACAATATTTTTAGCGGTTCAATTCCGGCCGAGTTTGGAAGTTCTTCCACTTTACAACTTCTTAATGTGTCATTCAACGATCTCTCCGGTTTGATTCCTTTTGAGAAGGATTCTAAGGTGATGGATAGTAGCGCCTTCTGGGGTAATCCTAAGCTTTGTGGGGCACTGTTGAGGCCTTGTCATGGACCGAATGGACTGGAGATAGGAAGCAGAAAGACTCAGAAGCTGGCATGGGTTCTCATAACTTGTGGAATCATAGTGTTGGCTATTACAGCTGCAATTTTCGGAGTACTTTACTTCCGAAGAAGAGGTCAAGGGCAGTGGAAAATGGTTTCTTTTAGTGGATTTCCTCGGTTTACAGCAAATGATGTTTTGAGGAGCTTCAATTCTATTGAAGAAACCACAGATATGGTGCCACCGTTGGCTGGTTCTGATTGCAAAGCTGTTCTGCCAACAGGAATTACCGTCTTGGTGAAGAAGATCGAATGGAGACCAGAGAGAATGAATGCTATGTTGGACTTCATATCAAGGATGGGCAATGCAAGACACAAGAATTTGACCAGATTGTTGGGATTTTGCTACAACAAGCGTATGGCTTACCTGCTGTGGGACAACTTGCCTAATGGAAATCTGTCCGAAAGGATCAGAACAAAGAGGGACTGGGTGACCAAGTATAAAATCATCGTGGCAATTGCTAAGGGACTATGTTATCTGCATCATGATTGCTGCCCTGCAATTCCTCATGGGGATGTGAAGGCCGATAACATCGTGTTTGATGAATACATGGAACCTCATTTGACGGAATTCGGTGTTAAATTCTTGATTCAAATAAATTATGGTCCGTCAATACCAAAAATTGGTAACGAAGCAGGTATGCACTTCTATTGAAGATGTAGTCTCATTAATATTTGTCAAATAGTTAGCAATCCTAACAGAATTGTTTTAAGAAAGAAAAAAAGGGCAGTCCGATGCATAAATCATCCTGCTTTCACGCAGGTCCAGGGAAGGTCTGCACCCCAAGGGGGTGTGATATAAGCAGCCTACCCTGACACAAACATCATTGGTTGATTCCACAGCTTGAACATGTGACCTGTAGCTCACACGAGACAACTTTATCGTTGCTCCAAGGCTCCCTTTCAATTCTAATTGAAGTGTTTAATGATCTTAATTTGATACTGGTTATAAATCTTGTTTTATTGTGTCTAACAGGTGCAATCGAGCAAGCTATAAAGGAAGAACTTTACAGGGACATATACAACTTTGGTGAGGTCATTCTGGAAATCTTAATGAACAGGAAGCTGTCAAATGCAGCTACAAGCATTCAGAACACCTCCAAGGAGGATCTTTTGAGAGAGGTTTTGGATGAGAATGATGTTGCTCCATCGAGCTCGATCCAAGAGGAAATAAAACTAGTACTTGAAGTTGTTTCACTTTGCACCAGAATTAGACCCTCAGATAGGCCATCAATGGAAGAAGCACTAAAGCTTGTGACTGGTTTGAAGAAACAAGGCTAAGAATGTTCTTGAACTAGAATGCCAATATTTAGACATGATTAGAAATTATGAAGCAGAAATATATGTTGTAAAAGTCTCTTTGTTTTATTTCAGTTGCTTTTTGTTCATCTGTTCAAGAAGTTGATGCTTTTGTTGTCGTCAGGAATAGAATGTTTTGATGTAAAGTAGAGGAATGTAAGTAAGTTCTATCCTCGAGCAATATAAAGACTATTATTCCATCTTTTTTAGATGCTTTCAAATCATTGTTCAACTTTATTCTTGAGAATGAAATGCTATTATAAAGTAACTATTCCCATATTCAAGTGGTACTTAATGCTATTGAGTCAGAAAGTTATCCTTCAAAACTAACATACCCTCTGTAGAATGGTTGAGATTTTTTCACAATTCACCGCCTTGGGTTCATTAAGGCGCCTTGGGTTTGAGCCCCTAGGAATGAAAAAAATTTGTTGAAAGCACTTTCAAAAATAAATATTTATCTTTCAAAATTGGTGTCCTATCATGTTGAAAAAAATAAATATTTATCTTGATTATTGAAAGAATCACAGTATTTGTTGAAATCCCTTCCACATATAGGTAGTCGCTATACTACGTGGCAATCGGGTGTTTTGATTGCCACATAGTGGACCCTAGCTGCTTATGACAACATTTTTCTAGAGGAGATTTGTCCAATTCCAACATGACATGCGGGAAGAAGCGATTGGATTTACTTTTTGATACGATGAGTATGTTAGACTTAAGATGTCTATTGTGACCTAACGGACCACGATAACACAAGGTTGATATTGATAACTAGCTAGAACCTTGTGAAGAGTAAAATATACTAATATTTAAAGCATTTATTTCACGATAAAAATTATTCAGGTGTTTTGATTGCCACATAGTGGACCCTAGCTGCTTATGACAACATTTTTCTAGAGGAGGTTTGTCCAATTCCAACATGACATGCGGGAAAAAGGTGATTGGATTTACTTTTTGATATAATGAGTACGTTAAACTTAAGATGTCTATTGTGACCTAACGGACCACGATAACACAAGGTTGATATTGATAACTAGCTAGAACCTTGTGAAGAGTAAAATACACTAATATTTAAAGCGTTTATTTCACGATAAAAATTATTCAGGTGTTTTGATTGCCACATAGTGGACCCTAGCTGCTTATGACAACATTTTTCTAGAGGTGATTTGGCCAATTCCAACATGACATGCGGGAAGAAGGTGATTGGATTTACTTTTTGATACGATGAGTACGTTAGACTTAAGATGTCTATAGTGACCTAACGGACCACGATAACACAAGGTTGATATTGATAATTAGCTAGAACCTTGTGAAGAGTAAACTATACTAATATTTAAAGTGTTTATTTCACGATAAAAAATATTTTAGGAGAAGTTTAAGTCCGTTCCAATTCCTGAATTATGATATTGATTGTTCTTGGTGTTATTATGATGCTTCCTTTCACATTTCCTTTTCATATGAGACATGTTTTTCTTGTACTACTAATCAATTAATCATATTATGGTTCATTGTAGCTTGTACTTCCACCAATTATTTGGTGAAGAGCTTGTCCTTTTTTAATGAAGCATTAACTTAAATTTATTGTTTATCTAGTCACTTAAATTTAAAATAGTCGATAAATATATAATATATATATGAGTATGTACAACTTATATATATATCGATGAAAATAAGTAACTAGTGGATCGTGTAGGCTATTTATGTAAAGGTAATTTTTTGAATCAATTGTCCCTAATTCTTTTTTTTTTCTAGAGGTGAACGTCATTATCTTAATATGCTTACCTAAGATAACCTTTGATATTATAATAATTTTTATCCAAATAAAAGATAATCTAATGTATAAATATCTCATATCAACAATTTTAAAAGAAAATCGTATTTCAAAAAAATATGACCGTAGACAATATAAAAAGATTATTATTCTCAAGATGAGCTAATAATATGCTTTTAGTTATGACACTTTACTTTGGGATTGATTCTAAAGTGACACTCAATTGTTTTTAATAATATATGAAAATGATAGATTATATATCTTAGATGCTTGTCAAGTTAATATATATTCCATTCTTTTTCTTTTTCTATTTTTTTCAATTTTAAAAAGGGCATGAAGGTTATTAATATACCGTTTTTAAAATAGGGATTGTAAATTTTATATGACTTATTATGAAAATGATATATTGATATCTTATCTAATTCTAATTAAGATGCGGGGCACAGCGGGTTTGGAGCTATGTGGGGCGGGGCGAGTTGAAGTAGTCATTTTTAAAATTAATGAGGGGTGGGTTGCGGGTTTAAAAAATCAAATAGGAATTCGAAGAAAATTAAATATTTTTAATTAGTAAAAATCAACAAATAAACTTTTTATATTAAACATTGACTTTAATTTTATTTTTTCTAAAATTTAAACTAGACATGTTCAGTAAATTGTTAGTTGTTAAAATGTTAATTAGAAAATTTAAGTAACTATTAAGAAACAATTGTAAAAATGTCAACTAAAAATTATTAATTAGTTGTTGACATGTCCGATAAATTATTAATTATTAAAATGTTAATTAGAAACTTTTAACTAACGATTAAGAAACAAATTATTAAAATATCAACTAAAAATAGTTAATTAGTCAAAAAATTAAAAAATTATGAATTTTAATTTTTTGTATTAAATTTAATTAAAAAAATAAAAAAATTAATAATTTAAGCTGGGCGGGTTAAAAAAATTGCAAGTTGAGCTCAACCTCCCCCATTGTCGTCCCTATCTACAATATATTATGAATACATTTAGGAGTCATTTGATTGGGAATATACTATTTCAAAATAATTATGTCCAAAATAAATTTTTTTATCATTAAAACAAAAATGACGGGATAAATAATCGAAAGTTGTTGGTTTGGCAGGAAATGGCAATTGTATGCTGATTCATCATTGAACAGTGTCAGCAGTTTAGGTGCACCTTAAAACCCACTTCACTAAGTAAAGAATAAAATCAAAATAAAAAACAAATTTCTTCTCCTAGTCAACTGGAAGTCAATTCTCCCTTTTTCTGCCGCCGATAGCTCACCGCCGGTACTTCCGCCACTGTCACTGCCGCCGAGCAACTCCTCACCGTCGCTGCCATCATCATGGAAGACGGCGGAGCACTTGAGAATGGCACCACCAGTTCATCGAATGCTGAAACTTTATTGATCAGCAACAAGATTTCCGTACTGTCTATAGATGGAGACGAACATTCCGCTTTTTCAGCTGTGAAAGATCCCAGAAAAATCGCGAGAAAGTAAGATTTTTTGTATTTATCTCCTTAAAGTTTTAAGTCGGTGAATGTGGAGCAGGAGTGCACTGTTCAACTTTGTCCTTGCGTGTGACTAAGTGATTGATATATATATGTTTTTGTCAATTTGTGTGTGTTTATATGTGTACATGCATTGAATTGAGTTATGCAGGAAATGTTTGATTGGCTAATTACTCGATGAGGGTTCGATTTCTGGCATTGTAAATTGAAGTTTCTTCCTCTGTTTTCCCTTCCCTACCCACATTTTTCAGAAAAATAACAATAATTTGGATGTGCCATGGTTTGTGAGAAATTTACAGAAATACTGAGAAGGGTAGAAAGAGGGTCTATTATCCCTGAGTTCTGAGCGTTGATGTTAGTTCTAAGAGTTAGACATTAGATGAGTGTTGCAATATAGGTTCAGGCTCTGTGCCATGCGAACTAAGCCTGACATTAAGTTGAGATGGGTGGAGATGTGAGTCTATTATGCCCGAGTTTCGAATGTTGCAGTTAGTTTTAAGAGTTGACGCTAGATGAAGTTTCCCATCATAAACATACGCAGCCTCTTAGAGTCTTATTAAGACTGGACAGTGGTTTTTCTTTTGGCATTGTGCTTACTTGTAATTACTATTAACACTTCATTAGTGCAAACTTTATAATACAATTACCTTTCTCTCAAAAACTAAAAGAAAAAATAGTGTCATGACCCAAATTGTGATTCAAGCTGTGAAATGGCACCCAATGAGTCACTATCCACAAAGGGAAACTCTAAGCTAAACATGCTGATATAGAAGAGAAAACGAAAAGATACTACAAAACCATTGAGTGGATCAGCGGCGGAGACATGATTTTCATCGAGGGGGTTCAAAAATAGGTCGTGCGACTAAGGAAAAAGACTAAGATTGACTCCTAAATTTTTATCTGCCTTATCATGCCCTTTCTAATATTTTTTTTTTCAATTTTTTTCCTGCACCATCGAGTTTTAAAATATTTTGTGCATTTTTATAGTATTTTCTTGATTTTCTAAAAATATTTTGTGCATTTTTATAATACATTCTTGGTTTTTTAACACGTTTAAAAGACCAAAAAACACTTCAGAACATGGAGGTACTGTGAGCTTGTTTCTTTAGAAGATGAAATTTTTGTAATTTAATTGTATGCATGAAAGCACAAACTTTTTTATTGAATTTTTTTTAATCTTTTTGTAAATATCTATAGTAGTATTTATAGTCTTCACAAAAAATTTGTTAAATTTGTGGAGACGTCCAAAGAAAAGGAATATTTTCTTTGGCAAATTTGTCCTATCTTTGAAAATTTAGTTCGAAAACTCATAATAATACGAAAGTATAATATAGTTTAAAACATAAACAACACATAAATACTGACAGTTACGTAATGAATACATTTAGGAGTCATTTGATTGGGAATATACTATTTCAAAATAATTATGTCCAAAATAAATTTTTTTATCATTAAAACAAAAATGACGGGATAAATAATCGAAAGTTGTTGGTTTGGCAGGAAATGGCAATTGTATGCTGATTCATCATTGAACAGTTCTATGAGATTAAGCTTCGCCATATCATGTCTAATCACCTCCTGCCAGTACTTCTTCGGTCTACCTCTACCCCTCAGAGTACCTCCTAAAATTAACCTTTCGCACCTCCTAACAGGAGCATCGACACTCTTTCTCTGCACATGTCCAAACCATCGCAGTCTCGTTTCTCTCATCTTCTCAGC
>DF360632.1:0-34182 GCA_000787875.1 Solanum virginianum
AAAAAGCACTAAATATACTTTAACATAAAATAATAAAATGACCTGTTACATTTCAGAAGAAAAAAGAGAGGGTAAAACCCGATCAATTAACATTTTGCTGAAAAATGATAAAAGTATCATTGTTGTTAATAAAATGTGTGAACTTCTTACTTTATTTTTAGCTAGTTTTTGAAGTGTGAGTTAGATGAAAGACTTAATGTTACTGTTTTAGAGATATAAGATGGATAGGTAGTCTAAGGTAGATAACTTCTTTCACCATAAGTCATTTTTCTTGTAACCGTGGCACTTTTGATTTTTGTAAAGTCAAACCGTTTAAGTTTGCTTAGAAATTTGTAGGGAATCTTCTTTTTTCCAAATGAAATTTATGTACTTTATAAATTATATAAAAAGTATTAGAAGTTACAGTAATTGAAAATTTAAAATATTTAAAAGATATATGAAAAATTTATAATCAAAGATAAAAAAAATTTGAATCTCAAAAAGGATGGCGGGAGTAGTAATTTTTAATTTATACCAATACGAATATGGATAATATTTGTGCAGAATTTTTAGCTTTAAAATATGGCATGAAAATCGCCGTGACAGACATTTGATTACAACACAGATCACGAAGATATTGTTAATTGTTAATTAAGGACAACATTATTATTCTAGTAAAGTATTAATTAGTATATAGTTTGATGATGGTTTTAATATTATTAATATATTGTTGATGATGATCATTGCACCTAATTGATGCTTTAATGAGGTGTCAGGTCCCACAATTGGGATCATGAATCGAATAATCGTATTGGTTAAAATGTTGGATTAAACTATGCTTATTTTATTTAAACTTCAAACAATATGTGTCTAGTCATTAATTTTTAGTGAAAATATATTGTTGTGATGTGGCAATACTGAGCTGATTTTTCTATTACAAAGTAATTAAATAAAACTTGGATCTTATTATACCATTTCCAATAGGAGAATGAGTATATGTTACCACAAAATTAACAAAATATGGTAACTTTATTAAGTATATTATTGCCAACGTTTGCAAAAGTTTACACATATATATCTTACCATTCCAGAAGTCAAAGGAGCCCACGAAATCCATCTGCATAAAATTAGGAGGCAAGAACTGAGCACATTCTTTTCATTACAGCGGAAAAATTGAAAATATTTTAGGATAAACGTATCAAAACACATAAAAAGATCCTCTTAATATATTTTTCAAGAAAACATTTTCGTTCATACCAAACACACTCAATATGTTAGTTATGTAGACAAAAGCGAATCTAGAAATTTAACTTGTCATGAAGAAAAAAGAGCATTGGACCACGAAATCAACTTATTATTTTAATAATAAATTCCTTTAGTTAATATTTAATATTTTAAAAATTATACAAATAATATGTCGAATTCCACCTGTAAGGTAGGTAGGTAGTTTTACCTTCCAGTGATCGTTGACTGTATTCTCAATCCGTGCTTTGTTCTCGTAAGCTGCTTTTGCAGCCATTATGCTGATTGCTTCATCGTATCTTCTACCTCTAGCTTCAACACTATTAATATCCAGATCAACCTTTTTATCCAAATTTCCAGTAAATGATAAGTACGCCGCTGATTCCTTATCAGATACTACAGCTTTACCTATTAAACACACGATATAAATAAATTTGAAAAACAAAAAATATCATATAAATTGAGACAGAAGATATAGTACCTCTTGAGGAGTTGTAAACAAGACGGAAGAATTCGCCGTTTACGTTTTGAAGGTTAAGCCAATACTCAATTGCATTACCCAAGCCTGCCAAAGGTTTTGCGATTTTGATTAAAACCTTTTGGACAAGGATGGAAATAAAAAACACCCATCTACGTGACAAAGGCTCCTTAGTTGTGATCAATTCTTCGTTAGGCCAGTCTACATCTATGAATTCTTTTTGTCCTATATTTTTATTGGAAAATAATATTCGTGCCAAATCTGATACACTACATTCTTCTGGCTTTAGAAGCATATAGTTGCTGCAGAAAGATTTGTTGCAACTACAACTCTCCATTCTGCAGATGATTAATGATTTTGATATATATTACTACTGGTACTTATTTTGCTGAGGGAAAGAAAAGAAAAAGGAACAGGAATATGATCAGAAGGTTGTATCTGAAGTATATGGAGCAAGCTAGAAGAGTATATATATGTTAGAGTCGTTACTATTATTATTATTTTTTTAGTACAAATACATTCTTATTAATTTCTTTCCTTTACCTAGAGGTTATATTTAGAAATATTCTCTTATTAATTTCTTTCCTTTTTGGAATGATTCCCTTATTAATTTCTTTCCTTATACGTGTAAAACCCTCATGTATATATGGGTGAATTGTCCCTACCCTCAAAAGACAATAAGACAATAATACAGAAAATTCTCTCCACTTTGGTTCTTGTTTTAACAATATACATATCTGGAATTCAGATTTCCATCTTAGACTATTCATTTTGACATTCCCTATTATACTATATACAGTACTCCCTAATTCTCATTTTGTGTGACATTTTTTTATTTGATAAGATATTTTTTAAAAATAAATTTTTTTAAAATTTATCATTTAAATAAGTTTTTAAATATTTGTGTGTATGAAAATTATTTTATTACGATAAAAAAATTAAATTAAATTATTTTTAATTAAAATAAAATAATATTATTTTTGAAACAAATTAAAGTAGAAAAGATACTATATAAATTAAGACAGAGAGTATATGTTTATGAGAATACGGATAAACATATATTAGCCATTCCTAGCTAGCTACTCCTTTCTTCTCGTATATTTTATTTTAATTTGTTTGATTATTTTTTTAATAATTTTTTAATTTATTTTTTTCACATGACATATTAAATATCATAAGATTAAAGAATATTTTGATACATATGATATATATATATATATATATATATATATATATATATATATATGATTTTAGATTATAAATTTTTTTTTTTACTTTTTAAACTACGTGTCAAGTCAAAATAGGTCAAACAAATTAAAATGAAAGAACTACTATAATTGAAAGGAAATTACCTATATTTAGGGGTAGGTGATAGAATTATGTGTGGGGTGGAAAATCAAATCTTTACTAATAAAGTAAAAATTTATATAGTTAACTAACTAATCTACTATAATTCTCTTCTACTCCTGTATTTCAATTTACGTGTGACTCTTTATTTTTATTATTATTATTATTATTTTATTTTTGCAATTAATCCCCAAAAGAATGAAAACATTTTAAACTTTGCCTAGAACTTATTTTGAACCAAAAATTTTAAAAATCATTCCTTATTTATTCTTAAATTTCGTTTTCAGTTCTTGAACATAGTAGTGTTTATATAAGTCGGACATTCTCAATCACATTTTAAATACATCTTCTATTCAAAAATAACTTTTTATTTTTACTTACCACTTTTAATATATTAAAAAAAGATAGTTTCTTTTTTATATATATATTTTAACATTAATAACATTTTGATTTGTTCAATTGACACTCCGAAAAACAACACTTATTTTCCCCCTTTCTTTGAAATTATAAGGCTTAGTTGGTAAAATCAAAAAAGAAGAAGAGATATTTGTGTAATAATTAAAAATACTAATTCAATCTAATTTAGGCATTTCTCCTTTTCTCTCTGTATATATTGTTTCAAAGAACATGTTACATGTCCGATTTTGTGTAGATAATGTGATTAAATTAAATTAATCTTTATATATATAGCAAATAATTAAACATCATCATGTCATCGTGTAAAGTGTAGTGTATACATGTTGAGGTGATCAACTCCTGATTTATTTGGATTATTTTTTTTTATAAAAAAGAAATAATTAAGTTGAGCCTATGGCTGATTTTATTAATTCAAAATCATAAAGCGAAGTTAGTATTTGGATTATCTTTGATATTAAACAAAGAAAGAAAATATTATCCAAAGATACGATTTTCTGCAAAGCTTATTTTATATTTGCAGTATAAATGTATAGCTGTTTTGCATCGACTTTTTGTAGCTATGTTAATCCTCTCAAGTTGGCGCATGACATAATACAAATCCTTCAGTATTTTTATATAATAAAAATCCCAATTGGAACATTTAAGCATGAGGTGGCATGCAAAATAATATATTTAAAAGAATATTCATCAGCACATCTGAAAGAGATGATGCCTCATGAGTTTTATGGAGCGCGCATCAAATTATATAGCAAAATATATAAATGTAAGTAAATATTGCATGAATTAGTGGCGGAGCCAGCATTTTCATTAAGAATATTCATACCTTTAGAACATGAGTAAGTGATTTTTGTATTAAGGCTGTTCAACAATTGATATGTATCAGAATATCTATATTTAACCTATATATTCGAAAAAGTTTTTCGATGAAGGGTGTTCATATAACCCACCATTGGGTGAATGTAGCTCTGTCCCTGGCGCAAATTATACAAAAACTACTATAACTATAGTTATGAAATATAATTATCTAACTATAGCTGTGGAGTATAGTTAAAGTATTTCTGAGTGCTATATATAAAAATTCCTCAAAAAACAAACTAATTTAAATATCCGTCTGTCCAATGACACTATCTAATTTATATATTAAAAAATTATATTCACACATTTAAGCCCAAAACTTGATTAAGCACAATCGAAACTTTTCCAATATTAGAATTTTTATAATAATTTAGTTGATTGACTACTTTTAATTTTTACGTTTTTAATTTTCCATATGATAATCCATTCCTCATTTTTTCTTCTCCTATCTGTTTTTTTTTTCTTTGGAAAGCAATATCATTTCCAGTCTCCGCACAATAGGTCCACTACAAAAAGAAGATGATATTTTTGATGAATTATTAAGATTTGAGGGTATTTAGAAATGACTTGCCAGTCTTCTATCTCTTTTTCTTTCTCTGGACCCATTCAAGGCCCCAATCCCCATATACTTTCAATTCTGTCCATATACTTTTCTACTTCTATTGATTATCAATTTGATTTGTTTGCAGATTTTTTAAACTAATTTTCACGTATAGATGTTTATTTGTTTGCATATTCTTCAAAATAAGATTTACTAAAATGACAAATATTAGATATGTTATTACGAGTTAATGGATTTTAATAATTTAGTTACAAGTTTATATATATATCATACCCGATCCATACCAGTTACATACTCAAACATATATTCAAACAGATTTGTGTATGTAATTTATATGGAATGGGTATAATGTATATATATATATATGTTATAACTTGTAATTAAATTGTTAAAATCCATAATTGCTAGAACTTGTAATTCATTATCTAATGTTACAACCCATAATAACATATCTAATATTTATTATATATCTAATATTTGTTATTTCACCAAGTCATTCTTCAAAATAAGATTCGCTAAAATGGCAAATCATTCTTCAAACCAGTCGTTTTGAGGCAATATTATTAGAGGCCGAACATCAGACCCTTGCTTTCAGCCCAATTGTTAGTACTAGGCCCAATAAACATAAAATAGGCAAGGATGGACCAAAATCATGCTGCCAACTGCCAAACAACAAAAATTTTAAAGAGCAAACTTACGTAAATGACTATAATTATAGGAATATTGAAGTTCAATAGCTATAAATATGTTATTTACTAATATTTACTTATTAAAGGCATATCCATTTGGATTCCAATCATATTAATAAAAATTTTGGAATATTTTATACTCCTTGATGAAAAATTTGGGTACTTATTTTGTATTATATTCTGCTGTTAATTTTTTAATGACCCAAGAGATTGATTAGAGAATACAAGTATATTTGAATACACTTGGATACTCACGTTATGTTATATTTTATTTTTGACTTGTTCAATATATTAATTTTTTGTTCAACAATAGGGGTGTGTGTATATATATGTAGATATGATATTGATATACTTTACCTTCTTTAATATATTAATACATTAAGTTCTATAATGATTTGTATTCATTTGAAATTAAAGTATTCATATGGTAGTAATACATTTTTCTCATACTGTAAATACAAGTTCTATGAATACACATACAATGGATACAAATATTGTTATAGTGAATACACTATTATTACCATATGAAATACATATATTTATTGCTTTGTTATACTATATTCACATATCAAAATATCAATACAATCGCTAATCAACAATTTAAAATTTGGGTTGATACATGAATACAATTGAATCACATAATATGAATAAGATTGACATAACATATTAAAGATTAGAAGTATATAACTGTATAAAAATATCGAAAACAAGTGAATACTTTTTTTTAGTGAATACAAATTAAATTATTAGATGAGGATATAATTCTTCTTTTTTTAGTTCATCTTATTCTTCCTAGACGTTATTTTCATTGCTATAAGTGAATGCTTTTTTTTAGTGAATACAAATTAAATTATTAGATGAGGATATAATTCTTCTTTTTTTAGTTCCTCTTATTCTTCCTAGACGTTATTTTCATTGCTACTGAAATTGAATGATACAAATAGAAAAGAAAAATAGAATTTAACTAAAAAATACAAACTCAACACAAATAAATGAAAGTTATTTGATTTTAACAAATTTGCACTTGAGAAGATTTTACATACAAAGTAGTGATTTGTGAAAAGAAAACAAAAGTAAAGATTTATTTTGATTTGAAAATCGATAAAGAGAGAGAAAGGAATGAGAAGTCAGAGAGTATCATTGATTATTATTGAACAATTACTTAATACATGCCTTATAATATGAATATTACCTATAAAGTAGCCTTTTGCTATAAAAAGTGATAGTATAACTATAAATATTAATAATTTTAAACTATAACTGGTTATCATAATATATAGTATATGTTTGTTGTGTTCTTTAGTTATTCCAATTTTAAAATGCAAAAACAAAATATACACGCCCAGTGGGACTCGAACCCACAATCGCTTGATTAGAAGTCAAGCGCCTTATCCATTAGGCCATGGGCGCTAGTTGGCAACCATTTGTTGCGAACGGTTTAACTTAATTTAGTAGCAGATCCTTGGTCTCAATTTCATATTTTTACTAAAGTTTTTTGGATATTAGATTTGGTACTTTGAGCTTTTAAATATCCAAAATTTTCACAGTTTTTATTTAGTCCTACCCATGTGTCCAATACTTATGAGTCAGAAGGTCCAACAATTTCCTACATTAACCTCATAAATTTTATTTCTCCTGGATATGACATGACATGAGTATGAAAACAATGAATGATTTGTGGTTGTCAGTTAATAGTGAAAGGGATGTATTTTTCGCAGCTTCAATTACTCATTTTATTCACTTTTAATTATAAAAAAAAATTAATTTAATTTTTATTTTTACTTGTCATTTTTTACGATCAATATAAGATAGTTTCTTTTTCTATTATACCTTTAATTTATTATCGTTGAATTAATAATTTTAGTGAGTAAGCCCTATCAATTAATAAAAATAAAATGATCAACTTACTATATAAATAATTATTTTTTTTAAATAAATGTATCAAGTCTAAACTTGAAAATCAAAAGTGAATGAAGGGAGTCCCATCTTTAATTGATAACCCTGCCTTACAAGCTCAAAAATCAGAACAAAATATGCAAAATATCTAAATATATTAATTCAAAACCAAACTTAAAATATCCATTCCAATCCAAATTTGTTTAGATTATACTTACTAATTACTGAACCAATTATTAATTATATATACCTTAAATGAAAGCGTTATATTTAGTGAAAGTGAATATATACATGTAAAAAGTGACTTCTTTTTCCTTCAAAATTTTGTAAAGGTGACTCCTCCACTGTCGGTTTAAAGGGATCATAACGCTCTCCATACTCCTTTATAATAAATAATATATCTCAATCATGAGACAGTGCCATCCAACAAATATCTAATTTCATGTTATATATATTTTCGTAACACCTTCGAATCTTCTAGATTAATCACATGCATGCATTTGAGATCCTTTTCTTATTATTATTTATAAATCTTAATCTAGTGATACGATTAGTGATAATTATGTTATACAGTCGATCCAAATTTATTTCGTATCGAAGCATAATTGTTGTTAGTGATATTGAAACCAGCTGTGGATTCTTCGTTTTCATCCAGATGGCTACATGTTTTAGAAATTCTCTTTTGGGAAGGGGAAAATAAATAAAGGAAAAAAGTAAGTTATCTTTGGAACAACTTGCAGAACAATACTTTATATATGTTACTTACTATTGTATATATTATCTAAACATTGCTGATGAGAAATATTTAAATCTTTAGAGGATACGTCCTACCCAGTACAATTATTTAGAATAGAATATATAGACATTTTCCTATGATATAATATTAGATCGGTAGGGAATAGGGCTCCGGACGGAGTCAAGATTGTCACTAAAGGAATTCAAAATCTGAAAATTAGTCATACAAACTAATCGGAGGCTCGACATCTACTATACATATATATGAGTATTTTAATTATGTATAAATAATATAATTTTTCGTTAAAAGAGTTCAGATCAACACGTAGCAAAAGAATAGCTCTGCCCTTGATAGGGCTCATCGGTTAAGTTGATGGGGGTACTGTACAAAAGAAATAGTATTAACATACTAAAACCAAGAATAATATGGGTTTGGGACTTTTTCTGATTCCAAATTGATCGGCTTATGAGGAAAATTGGGTTGCTTTGTGTTATGTTGATGAAATTGTTAAATGCTACTTTATGTCGTATTATAGAATTAGGATTCTATTAATTTGGTGATAGTTTCTAAACTTTATTACATGAAAATACATTCAACATATTATTATTATTGATTATATGATATAGTTATTGTCTTATAAAGATTTGATGGAATAATTTATTTTTTAAAAAAAGAAATTATTTTTATTGAATCCTTGAAAAATTCTTTATTGAATGTATAAAACGCTCCCTAATATAAATAACTCAAACTTAAAACTTTGATTAAAAATAAAAAAGTACTTGTCATTTCATACGACCTTTGTTGGTGGAATAATTTACACTAAAATACAAGCTATTGCTGAATCCAAAAACAGAGTGCGTAGGACCCATGCTGATTACCTTCCCTGCATTCATTCCTCTGACCATTTTTTTATTTGGTGAGATCCAAGCTATCTCACTATTTACAGGTTATTGTTTTAGAAAATGTTTCAATTGATTAATCACACGTACAAGGGGTGTTGATGATTCGATTTACATTGATTATCGGTTAAAATTATAATTAAATCAAATTTTAAAAAATAATTATTGATTTGATTATTAATTATAATTAAATCAAATTTTAAAAAATAATTATTGATTTGATTATTGTCAGTTTGGTTTGACTTTTGATTTGAATCCACAAAAATTATTGTGGATTAATTAAACAATAATACTAGAGTTATTGTTCTACAAACAATGAGATTTAGTTAAGCAATACTAGATTTATTATACATGAATAAAGTAATCTAGTTAGACAATATTAGAGTCATTATACACCAAATATCAAATCTTTATACAAAAAAATTCAACATCAACAATCAAATAACTATCCAGAAGATGGGGTACAAGAAAAATATATACCAAAATACTAATAAGAAAAATTCAAATATAAATGGTAAAGTTAAAGATTTAAGCTAATTAAAAACTAACAAAATATTTATATATTATTTATAAATAATATATACTTTTCGGTTTAATTTGGTTATTATTGCGACTTTTCAGGATAAAATTAAAAGCAAATAAAAAAGTATCAATTTTTAAAATTTAAAAATCAAATATCAATTATTTTAATTGATTAGATTTGGATTGAGATTGGATTTATTTTTTTAACCATAACTCTTTAACAGCCCAAACAATATGGTTATTTAGCTTCACTTTGTTATATTAAAAGCAATCAATTATTTCTTTTTATAATGATGAAAATGTCACTCGACTTCCACAAAGTCGTTAATCTAATTCGTAACTAAATGGTCTCTCAGTTCGCCAACGTATCATATTAAACGCAAAAAGTATAAAAATTAAAGTCGAGTTATTTAAAATCGTTGATAAACATATTGCATTTTTGGAAAAAAAAAAGTTTTCATAATGCTATACTGCTTCAGCTAATCACGAGTCAAAGGATGATCATACGAAAAATAGTTTAATAATTTTGATTAAATAAAATGAGAAACTATTCGTAGAATTGACCCTTCATTCTGTAACTATTAACTAATGCAATTTTGTATAAGCAGTGAAAATGATTTAAGTTTTCGAGTACTATAAAAACATTGCTTGCTGCGTTTGTTCTGATTCAGCAAGCAGAATATTTCAGAAAAGCCGTAACTTGTAAGGGGAGTTTGGGCCAGCATTTTCATGATGTAAAAAATAGTGAGACCATCTAGTGGTTTACCAGGCAGTTAAATTTGAACGTTTGGGTCATTTTCTGAAGTTGAGAGGAGCAGAGGGTCGGTCCAGCTAAGCAAACTTCTCAAGAACTTCCTAAATCGAGATCGAGATGCGTGCCATGGAAGCATCATTATATTGCAGTAACACAATTGTGTAGGAGGATGCATGCTGTACTTCTATCCTCTATGGTTCTAGATGGCGTTTATCAAAACACATCTCGTAACTCACTAGACGTAATGTTTAAACAATTGCTAAAAGGACGAAAAAGTGCATGTCAACTTAATTTGCTCATAAATTTTCATTCACATAGCAATTGACTCATCAATTTCGAGGCATCTTTTGATAAATAATTGATAATAATTCAGATAAAAAATTACAAACGCGCTATAGTTCAAATAACAGATGCACAATAAAGTTGATTTTTCATACATATTTTTTACCATTATTTAAAGATTAATACTGAAGTCATTAGAATTTGTAGCTCTGCCATGCCTCTGGATCAGTGCCTCAATGTAGAAATTAAGATGGCCTGCTTTACAGGTAAGTTCATCTTTCTTTCTTGACTACCCCACTTCTGAAACCGGACTTGTTATCTTCTGACAGATGTCATGTGTTGTGGGGTTACCCTTTGAGTTTTTTCAAGTTAATTTCTGTAAAGGCAAATCTATAGTTTTTCATCCCCAGGACCATACCTCTGTTTTAACTCTTAGTGATGGCTCCATTTTTTGGTTCATGCACCTTTACTCAAACGCATTCCCCTTATTAATATTTACATAACAATCTTCACATTCCTCATTTCATCTCGACACTATGACTTAAGCTTTTGTAACTGCGAAATTACCTACTTATGCTATAAAGAAAATAAACAAATAAAATAAGTAGAGTGGTCTGTATCATTGCGTATTCTTTGGAATATAGTAGGATTTAGGTAATATAAAAACATAGGAGTAGGTCACAACTTGTCATATATATGCACATAGCACTGACAATTCCATGCTGTGCTCAAAGGAACATTTCTCATAGTGGTATCCCCTGAATCCATTTAGCCCATCTTTGATTCTAAGTAATATTTTCTTTTCATTTCCTTATATTTCTATATATCCCCTGTTTTTTTTTTCTTTTGCCAAATCATGGATTTACAGGATATTGCTCATTCTCTAGAACTTGGATTCTCCAATAGCAATATTGAAATGATACCCTTGCAACCACCACTCCATAACTCCAATTACCTAATGAACTCCCCTCCATCTAATTTCTCATTCATGGGCAATCCGATTGAAGAGCCCACCGCCGCGGTGCCAATTCTTTCATCGATCGATGAAATTATTGCATCCGCTCATGCTAGTGGAAATGACTACTCATGTTTACAGAGGAGAAATTCTATGGAGGCCATGAGGGAGATGATTTTTCGTATCGCGATGATGCAGCCGATTCACATTGATCCTGAATCAGTTAAGCCTCCCAAAAGAAAGAATGTTAAAATATCCAAGGATCCACAGAGTGTGGCTGCGAGGCATCGGAGGGAACGAATAAGCGAAAGGATAAGGATTTTGCAAAGACTAGTCCCTGGAGGAACCAAAATGGACACTGCTTCAATGTTAGATGAGGCTGTTCATTATGTTAAGTTTTTAAAGAAGCAACTTCAATCTTTAGAGCAAGCAGCGGTTAATAATAGGCCTATGGTTGCTGGAGTTTCGACAACAATGTCGTCGCCAGGGCCAATGAATTATAATTCAAGCTCTATTAGGGCATGCCAGCCTCATCCATCCATGAACTCTAGTGCACAAATGCTTAGTTAACATAAAAGGAAAGAATAACATATCTACGCGGCGTCATGACCATGCTAATGACAACTTTTGTAAAGATTTGGCTAAATGGTGTGTGCTACTTTAATTTCCAATGAAATTCTCAATTTGTACGATGTTACCTTTGCGTAAGCAATATGCTAATTTTCTCTGTATCGTCCCAATTTCATTGGATGTTTCATAAGGGACTAGGTTTGTCTTGTGTTTGTACTTCCAGTCTTGCGCTAGAAGCAAGGCAAATGGTCAGCAGAGTTGGACATTTTGGATTTAATAGGTTTGGGTTCTTGTACTGTTGAGAAGATCTGTTGATATTTTCTGTGATAAAGACTTTCTTGCTTTTCATTTTCCTAGCAAAGTCATAAATGTATTTCGTTTTAATTATAACTTCACTTTTTTAAACAAAAATCTAAATTACTAATCGAGTTTTGCCTATGAGGTGAATAGATGCTATGGAGTACCATGTTCCATGTTCTTACCTGCGGGTTCTAAAAATCTCCAAATGACTTGTTTAGGATCAATATTAGGTACTTATTTTACTAATTCAGTTTCATAATCATGAGATGGTCTGCCTGTTCTACTGATTTTAATAATAATTTGATATCTTTATAATAACATTTCACTATAATGATCAAGTTTTTTTTAGAAATCGACTTTGAATTGACAGTATTCCTTTGATTGAGAGAACTAAAGATGGGGCGAAGTTTGGGTGACAGAAATGCCATTTGCGTTGGTATCAAAATATTTTGTGCTTTTATTCCACAAATATTTGTCATAGAATCGACCCACAATAATTAGCTAGTGATATGATATTAAATTAGAATTGCTTAGCAACTTGCACATGAAATTACACATACAAATGTCTGCCTCTTTCCAAAAAGAGTAAACAAGCAACAAGAAGAACAACTAATGAAATCTTTAGACCAACGAGGCATTTCACTTTTCAGACCCACCTGTTTGCAACAACTTGGGGTGCTGTCTGAGATATCTCCAACGACATCTCTTTTTCTTTTCTTTTCTTTTCTCTTCTCCTTTTATTTGTGCACGCATACAATATAAACTTTTTTTTCTTCTATCTATTTTTTTCGCATCATGTAGAGATCCCTCAAAACATAAAATTAGTTATGAAATTTATCGCTAAAAAGTTACTCTTGGTCGATCACTTCATCTTTATTTGTTTACTGCACTAAAAATAAAATAATAATTGTCCTCTATCATTTACTGCTTGTAAATCTCGATAACTATTGTTGAACGTAAAGAAAATAAACTAATTAATTATTTTATATTTCGTCACTAATCCGTAGATGAATGTTGTTTAATCATGAAATTCTATTCGTCGCACGTTTTTGATGGTCTAATAACAGTGTCTTCAATGAACCCTTTGACTTTGTTGCGTCTTTTAGGTTAGTGGTGAATGCTGGCGATGGAGGCGTGGTTGGCAGTCAAGGTGGATATATAGCATGTAATGGTGGTTTTTGGAAAGTAGCCAGCAGTGTTTGTTATTCCCTCCGTCTCATATATTATATGAGCTCTCTATATTTTACACCATGATTTAAAAATTATTAATATATTAATTAATTTTATTATTTTACTCTTTATTTATATTAATGCATATTAAATTTTTGAATCTATAAATTTATTTAAATTTTTAAAAATTATATTAATAATAAGGATGAAATTAAAAGATAATAATTAATTCTATCCTAATTTAATAAATAATTATAAAATATAAGATAAATGTTTATAGTAAGATATAGAGGGAGTAATTGACGGGATGGTGACGATTGACAACAATTAATATGTGGTAGGGATCGGTGTTGGTGGTTGTAGCTTCTAATAAGTGTTATTATGCACTCACGATATTATAGTCCGGATAAAATGTTGCATTCACGTGAATATTTAAACAATTATTTCAAAATTTGTTGCAACATCGGAATAAAACATGCTTATATAAACCTAATAAATACTGATAAACAAAATGAATAAATCCAAGAGTAATTTTTTAAAAAAATTTTATTCTTAGTACAATAAAATAATTACAAATACCTCAATAGAATAAAATTCAAAGTATATTTTAGAACATAAATAAAGATAATATAACACAAAAATCACTTCATTAATATTTTTTAAAAATATGTTAAAAAAAATCGTGACATTTAATTTGAGACAAGGAAGAGGCTTTCTGCATTTCCCCCCTCTTTCTCATTTTTCTATTTTGACAGCCAACACATGACACAAGTTAAATTTGATGATTAAGATTTTATTAATTTATGCCATTAAGTGAAGACAAAAAAAATTATTAAATAAATCTTGCCATCAAAGTATTTTAAGTGTAAGCCTCGCCAGAAAATTAGATGGTCTAGTTTCTGGTACTTAACATTCATTAGCTCAAAATTAAGGAGGTAGGAATGAGTAAATAAAAAAACTGTGAGCCCCCAACATTAAATCACGAAGGAAGAAAGTTGATAACCTAACCGCAAATGTAGCAGCAAGAATTAATGGAGCAGAGGTTACAGTAGCTGCACTCTTACCAAGACAATGCAGCTTTAATTGATATACGGACCCCCACAAGTTTAAACACGTACGACGTGCCTAGCTGTATTCCAATTACCACAAGCACATATCCCAAATTCACAGTTGCACCATTTTTTTTACCTTTGTAGTCATGGATTCTCCAATACTTTTCTTCCTCGTCTTCTCTTTGTTCACCATCACGACTAAGAATGCAATTTTCATCGAAGCACAAGTTGATAAATTTGGGTTAGAGGAAGTGGTGAGTGAAGATTTTGAGTTGCCAATGTCAATGTCGTCATTATACGAGGATGATGAGATGCAATTCGATGGAAATGGTAGATCTCTATTGTGGCACAGAATGGTGAAATACTACATTTCGTAAGGGGCAATATAAAAGAACTAAAATCCACTACACACCGCACTCGGGCTAGATCGTATGACACGCACCACTGTAACCCATCCTACAGGCCCAGCCCACCCTCAAACTAGAGGTTGCACTGCTATTACTCGTTGCCGGAGATGAAAAAATCAATTCAATTACGTATGTTCTTCGTTAAATAGTACCTTTATTTGTGTGAGGAATTTGGGAGCTAGCTGACCTTGTGTAATATGAGCTAGATCTCGACTGATGTTTGGTGTTCTCAGATGGGATTATTACTGCTATGTCTTTTTTTTAGCCAAAATTAGTTTCAATGTTAGTCGCATTGTGTCTCTGTGTGTTCTCAGAGCTCCTATATTCAATCTCATTTTCCTCTTCCTATTCATACGTTTCATTTTATCTGACGACGATTTTTACTTCTGTTATGATTCATAATACTCTGAATTTTTTAGTTCTGCAAAAACTGATGTTATTACACTATTTTTAATTAAGTACTTGCTTTCTCTCATATTATTTTGTCCATATTACAAAAACAAACATTTGAGCACACAACATAAATTTCACTAGTTTAGGTTTAATCATCTGTTTTTTTAAAGAATTTTCAAAATTATTATTCGTGTTATAAATGTATATGGCGCGGCCAAATGCATGTATATCAGTTATATGGATAAATTATGTGTAATTTATTTCATTTACATTTGTCTCCTCTCTTATTTTACTAGGCACTTTTCCTATCTATCTCTATGCAGAATGTATTTAGGAAATGTACATATGTATTTCAAAATATATTTGATCGCAAAAATATATATATATATAGGTGTATTTTACTTAAAATTTGATGTGAAAATATTAATCAATGAGATAATACATAATTTTATTTTAAATTATAGGAAGAATTAGTAAGTATAGTAGGAATATTTATATAATTAACTATTTTTTTCAAAATATATATCTCAAATCACTTGTCCATTTACAAAACAAAAATATATATCCCAAATTATGGTGCAGTAATTTTCAGTAATAAAGCAAGAGGAAATAATAAGTACTTAAAAGAATAAAGGAAAGTACGTATTGGATTGAACCGGACCAATCGAGGCTCACATTTGACATTTCTATCTGGCCCAATATGAAAAAGGTACTTTAAAGCCCAACCAAAGAAAGTTGATAACATGTAACCTGGTCAACTTGGACCCCTGTGGAGGTAATTTCAAGTCAAATACTGAGGTGGAAGTCAAAATCTAGTGGTTTATTTTCTAGAAAAAAATTGAAATTTATTCATAAAATATGATGGGTGTTGAGGATGCATTAAGTCTTAATCAAAATTCAATCGATTGAAAAGTAGTAAAAAGAAAAAAAAAGGACAAGCATAAGAGATAGAGATAACAATTGTTAAATTGCTTACAGTATCACTCTTTAGATCTTTCAAGGAAAGGAGTGCCTGTTGAAATTGCTAAAGAGGTGTATATATGTATGCCTTTTTAGTTGACATTGAACCTTCCAGATATTGAAAAGGGATACTAGTCAGTGCAATGAACCATTGAGCTGAAAGTGCCTTCATATTAATCTTTTATTTGTTTTAATCTTCGTATCTTATATTTGGAGTGTCAACCTAATCTAGCACAGAATCTAGATAACATCAACTTTTCTTAGACATTTATCTTTAAGGAGGATTTGATTTTCTCAAAGGAGGCTCAATCAAACTTGGCTCCTAGTCCATGTGCCTTCAAAGTAACATGGCCCATGGGGTCCGCTAAGCACCAATTTACATTCGGCGAACTGACCCTTTTTGGTGTATGTACATTTCTTGGAAATGTTTTCTTAGCATCCAACATATATAATAATTCAGTTATTGACTGACCAATTTATTGGCTTAACTTAGTCCAACTTAGAAATTGAATTGATATGTAATAAATTGACTGAAAAAAAATCTTATCAAAATATTTTAAAATTTTAATATGCTATATATAATGATTACAAAAGAATTTTTTTTAATTAATTACTAAAATATTATAAAACATCAAATAAAATAAGTAAAATTTAGTATACATTGTATTGGGGTTAGATCTTGACATTTGACGTAACCCATCGTATTCCCACCCATCAAACAACACTAATGATTTGTCTTTTCATGGATATCTGGTATATATTAAAACCTAAAATACTTTTTTTCGTATCGAACACATTCTGAATTGATACGATTTACAAGGTATACCAAAATAATAATAATAATGAAAAACAGAGAATTATGATAAATATTCAATTTTGAACCAATAATTACAAAGTGCAATAGCTTCAGTTGTAAGAAAATAAATCAGAATTCAATTCATCAAATATAAATTTTGAATATGTCCCCATTTCGGTGCAGGAAGTACTTAATAAATTGTAGTCAAAGGAGTACGATTGTTTTAAATAGTCAAATAATAATTAAAATAATATTGAAGGAATTATTGTTTATTACTTGGAAAAATTAATTGAACCAAAGTTAGGAATCGTAAATTTAACATGTGATATGTGAGGAATGAAATTTAGTCAATATTCAATTAAATATACATGCACGAACTCTATACTTTTCTCTTCAATTTTAAAAGTTAAATTTTGGCTAATGTTCCATAAGATGATTTTCGATAGTGTACGCAAGGTTTTAGTTTGTCTCTATCCAGAATATTATTTATCTCTGCTGATCGATTTTAACAGTAGAATTGATGTCCCATCATCCATGTTTTAATTTTTCATCCTATTTAATATAAGTATGAATAGAAAAATGAATATTGGATGCTTGAAGTAGGAATGCGTAGTTTTTGGTTTGACCCAGAATAGCGAAATCAGCTGTAAGAATTGGCATATTCTTTAATAAAAAATTAATAAGATATGTAATTTGATTAAAATAATTCTAATAAATATTGTACTCTTTGAAAATTGTATCATATCAAATAGAGTTTTCACATTTAAGAGTAGTAATTACATAGGGTAAAATTGGAAAAAAGTGATTAATTATTTCGTGATTCTTTAAATTGACAACTAATTTAAGACAATTATTTTTTAATAACCTTGACAAATACCTTGGGACGGAGGGAGTAGTTAATTATCTACTAAAGCCACCTACGTATATTTTGTATTAACAAAAATCAATCAAGTTATATTACTTTTTCTATAAAGTCACTAAAACTAAAAAAACTTAAAATTGAACCAAAAAAATCTTCACCAAAGACTATAAAAGACATCAGCCTCTGACAAAAATACAAATTAAGATCGCATATAATAGGTCCTTGTGATCATATGAGTCCAGACCTTGCACATAGCATCGGACTATTTTTTTTTTTTTTTAACTATAAAAGACATGTCTAAATGTTATGTCAGTCTAAAGAAAAACAACGGCAATATCAATTGGACGGTTAAAACAAAAGGCTAGCTAACAAATCTGGTTTCTTATCCCCAACAGAATATTTAATTGGTTTCCCTCATTTTTGGCAAGGCATCAAATTGAGCCCTTTTTTCTTCCCCTCTGCCTTCAACACCATTTCCAAACCGACAATGACCGGCAAGACGAGAAGCCTTTGAGCAAAATCAGTTGCTTTTCTCGCAAACCTCACAATTTTTCTTACGCCGTATTCTTTTATTTAAGTTATAAATAAATAGCTATGGAATCAAGATTTCTGCTAAGAAAATTTTAAATATTAAAACAAATAATCGAAAAATAAAGCTAATCTTTTTCCTTAGGAAATTAACATCTATTTTAATAAGTTTTCGATTATCATGTGATAACTTTTACATGTTATTAGCAAAATAGTTCCTAAGCATGTGATGCGATATGATGTGTCCATACAAAAATTCAAAATTTCATTGACAAAATCTACCAAAATTTGTATCTCTTTTCAAACGTTTGGCAAAGAATGCACGGGTACTTTACCTTTCTTTTCATATGTCCCAAGTTCTAATGTTTGATCAGACAACATCCTCTTCCTGCCTAAATTGTCCTTAATTTTTAACATTTAATTGATTCTTACCACATGATTTGAGTGTGTACTAGAATTTTTAGATTTGAGTGTACTAGCATAATTTCCATCAGAAAAAGAATTTTATCTATTTCATCTAAGACGTTGTCATTTTACATCCGAAAATTGTACAAGTTCAATACAAGTGTTAGACAATTTAAATTATAATATGTGTGATACATTTTGACTTTTACTTTGAGCTTAACTAATTTAATTGGTTTGCAAATATGCGAAGAAATTGAGATTATAAGTGTGAAAACCTGTACCAAGTTACATAAATTAAATTAAACTATTTTTCGTTCACAAGTAGTGCTACTATACTCTTCACTTTGAGGAATCATGTGAAAAAAAAAAAAAAAACCTTTGACCAAACGTGATCCATCAAGTGTGAACGAAATCTTGAACCTCTGTCTTCAGTATACCTTTACTAATTATGCATAATACCAGTAATTACTTAATTAGCAATGATTAAGTGACTCCTTCCTTGAGTTATTTTTTTTTTTAAAATGATACACTGTCTGTCCCATTTTATGTGACACTTTTTCTTTCTTAGTCTGTCTTCAAGAAATGTCACCGTACAATAACTAGGCATACTTTATCTTTAAAATTTAACTTTTACTCTTATGCAATAAATTTGAGTTACACAAATATCTAAGAATTATTTTGAAAAAAAATGTTATGATCAAATATATCATTATCCAATACTTAAGCAAGAGATTAGAAGATGCTTATGCAATAAATATAAAGCTGTCGACTACCTTGTGCTTCTAATATATAAGATATGAATTGTCGGTTTGGAAAAATGTGTGTGTGGGTGTAGGTGGGGGGTACTATGTTGGATATTGACTAGACATTTCTTCCATTCAATCAAAAGCATAGCCATTACAAATCAAAGAATTATACGTTTTGTTTCACATGTAAAGTTTGTATATATACTTATAAGGTTACGTGCTGGCATTGTCAACCTTTTTTACAGGATCGACAGATTACTAATTTCACTTAATCGTGCAATCACATGTTGCTACCTTTTAACTCAAAAAGACAGAAACATTTTTTACCGAGTTATGATTGGTAGGAACTAATCTTCTTATTATTCAAAGGTTATATTTAACAAATTTAAACTCCTTTAATGATGTGGGGGATTATAATTAGTCTAATGAAAATTGCAGTGCTGATTAAGATGCACAAAACGTGACGCTAAATGTTGGGCATGATTATTAATATGAATTAAATAATTACACGTAGAGTAGCCATTGGAGGGATTACTCAAACAAACACGTATAAAAGAGACAAAAAGTTACAATCACCTCAACAATCACGTGTTATGAAATTCTTGCACCAAATAATAAGAAAATATTTTAAAAATTTATCTCCTCCTTAATGTATGATATGATACATTTTTTAAAAATATTTTTAGATTATTAATTATTATAATTTATATTATTTTTAGTTATCAAATATGTAAATCTAAAGTTTTTTTTTTTTTGTGGAAATTCAATTGTGTCATTTAAGTCAGACAGAGGGAGTATACACTAATAACTTGTCGAATTGATATACATTCCATCAACCATATTAGTTAGGAAATTACCAACATACAATTTTGAACTAATCTCGAATTTCCTTGACATATAACATGAAAAATCCTAGTTTTTATTAGTAACGTGTAATTTATTTACCAAAAAAAAAAAAGAAATTTTGATTGAGTGGACGGCTCTAAAAATAGTGAATCGTGTTAAGAAACCCAAATTAGGTAGAAATATCTTTTGCACAATCACGTGCTCATTTTTTATTTCAATAATAATTTATTTATTTTCCTTTGTACAACTTGACTATTAAAAAAAACAAACTCAATACGCACATGTCTGCGTCACTACTTGTGTGAACAATATTCATTTAATATATAGCCATCAAAAAATCCCCACACGCTATACATATATATAGAAGTCAGCTGCGTAAAACAGAGCTCATTGCAAGTTCTCTTCTTCCCTTTTCTCTAACAGGAAAAAACCTAAAGTTTACAAATTTCAGCTTAAACTAAAAAATGGATTGGGTTAGAGGTGAAACAGTAGGTCATGGAAGCTTTGGAAAAGTGAGTTTTGCAATACCCAGAAAACAGAGTGCTCTGTTTTCTCCATTAATGGTGGTTAAGTCTTCTTCAGCTTCCTCCTCAGCTACTCTGATGAACGAGAAGATCATCTTGGATGAACTTAAGGAATGCCCACAAATCATCAATTGTTTTGGTGACAGTTACACTTATGAAAATGGTGAAAAGTTGTACAATGTCTTATTGGAGTATGCTTCTGGGGGTGCTTTGTCGGATAAATTAAAGAATTCCGGTGATCATAGGTTGCCGGAATTTGAAGTCAGGAAGTACACCAAGGGGTTACTCAGAGGGATTCATTATATCCACAAGAGTGGCTTTGTTCACTGTGACATTAAGCTTCCGAATATTCTTTTAGGGGAAAATGGTCAAGTAAAAATCGCTGATTTTGGATTGGCAAAGAGGACTGAATCAAAGAAAGATGAACAATTCCGATGCGAATTGAGGGGTACTCCAATGTACATGTCACCGGAAATGGTGACCGGAGGCGAACAGGACACTCCGGCTGATATCTGGGCATTTGGCTGTGTGGTGGCGGAAATGGCAACTGGTAATCCAGTGTGGAGATGTTCAGATATAACTAAATTGTTGATGACAATTGGATTGTGTGATCAATTTCCTGAAATTCCTGAAAAATTATCGGAAGAAGGAAAAGATTTTCTTGGAAAATGCTTCGTGAAAGACCCAAGAAAGAGATGGACGGCTGAGATGCTTCTAAGCCACCCCTTTGTTGCTAATCAAGATGAAACTGTTACATTGAATGACGAAAGATGCTACAATGGCACCCCTTCAACATCTCCTAGATGCCCATTTGATTTTCCAGATTGGGTATCTAATGACTCTGCTGAATCAACACTAACATGCTCAATTACATCACTGCCCTCGCCGGCGTTTCAAGAATCGATGAGCTTGAGCGACGGTTCATGGTCGGAGAGGCTGCTGGGATTAGTGGATGAACATGGACCTGAATCTGAATGGTCTACTGCTGATGGTTGGGTCAATGTTAGATGATGTCAATCTTATAGTTAAAAAAATTAGTCGTAGATGAGCGTTGGATAGATTCATATTTCTGAAAATTTTTGCTAGCCAATTCGTTCAATTTTTTGTACATAATAGATACATGAATTTCTATATGATTACCATGGATTCAAACTCATCAACATGTACAGTTACAGAGAGCTTATTTTCTTATTAAGTTGTTCCAACGTTGATTACCATTTTGCACCTTATTTCAATTTTATTCCGTTTGTACTGGATAGTAAAATATGTACATTTTATTTTTTCCATACTCTAATTATAGAATTTCACTGAATATGTTATTATTATTGCCCTAAATAGTGAATATTTTAATCAAATAACTATAGGATAAAACATCTCCTATTCTTAATACTGCAATCAATGACGATCCTTTGCTTAATGTCCACTGATATTGTCGCACGTTTTTGTTGCTACAGTAATTTTACTGGCTTTGAGCAATTTTGAAGTTTCCGTGACTCTGTTTCCATGCACTTTCCTGTCAATTTGGTTTTAGATTTTAGTGTGTCAATGTGTCGTATTCTGACCCCTCCCACTAATTTTATAACATGTGATGTGTGAGGGAAACATGTAATTTGGTCAAAATTGAATCAAATACAAGCGATCACAGTCGGATGTATGTGCATGAATCCTAACCTTTTTTTTTTTTTTTTTTTTTTTTTTTTTTTTTTTTTTTTTTTTACATATTTGCTTGTTCTTACCTTTTATTAGACTTGGGAATTGACCAACTTTTAAGGTTTATCATGAGAGTTGAATAAGATAAACATTCACAGGCATATGCTTATCCATTGAAGCTGAATGCCAATTATCGACGTAGTTTTGTAGTAAATATTCCCTCCACCAATTGAAAAAAGTTGCTTTGGGAGTACGATAGTCTATGCAGTTATTATTTTTTTTAAGTATTTTAGAACTTCACAATAAAATTGTCAAATTAAATATCACAAAATGTTTTGGTAAAGTCATAGGCCAACAAAAAGGAAATTTAGTTTGAAATATAAAAATACCCTTAAATTCAACATGAATTATTAGTTTCATCAAAAAATTATTGACAGTTTTGAAAACACCTCTATACTTGAGTAACTGAACTTGAATACACTTCGACCTTACAATATTAGTGAAATATGCTCCTAAATTTTTGTAAAGTTTAGAGGTGTTTCTGACACTTTTTTCAGCTTTTTTTTTATTAAGAGTTGTAGTTTGAGGCCAATTGCTATGTCATGTGGCAAATCAGAGGTGTATCTGATTTTTTGTTAGTCAAGTAAATGAATGTTTTTACAGGTGTCAATAGTTCGAAGACAAAATTAATAATTTATACCAAATTTAGAGATGTTTTCAATATTTCTTGTTTTCTACTAGTACGAAAAGTATACGAGACATGTTACAGTTTGTTCTATACTTTCACTTTTTAGTCTATTCCAAATGAATTATACACTTCTAAATTTGACAATAATTAATTTTATATTTCATTTTATTCTTAATAAAATATTTTTATAATGACGCAATTATTATAAAAGTTTAAAGTCTTAGGTTTCAACCCCACCCCCTCCATATATATATAATTTACTTTTGAGGAAATGTGTTACAAAGGTCAATATCTATCTTAAATTAATTATGAATTCAAACTACCTACCACTAAATGGGAACGGAGAAGTAATACCTTTCAAATAATGCAAGTAGGTAGCACCTCCAGCGATGTATTTGGTCGCACGTGTTTTATTTGAGAGAATTTTGAATGTGAACATCAATTAGGTACCAGGAAAGTTCAAGCAAGGCCGTGCACAATTTTGATGTTATTTGGTAGGGAAAAAGAAACCAAAGTTGAAGAATTTCTAAGCACTTTCCATTCAGTTTACTTATCATATTTTGGTCTAATTTTATCTAATAACACGTGCTATGTGAATGAGGGATGAAATTGAGTCAAATACTGAATGAAAAATACAAGGATATGTGCATGAATTCCACTTGATATTTGACTATTATTTGCTCCCAAATTCTAATTGTATAAGACTCCATCGTGTGGGTTGGGGGTTGACCACGACTAGTTTTTTTTTTTTTTGATAGTCAACAGAGTAGTTCGATTTTGAAACTCTTCAACTAGCTGTAATATTTGATAATTGATGATGAAGTCCAAGATTGGTTTCAATTTGATACTTTCATATGCATATCAAATTAATATCCCCCGGCTGCGAGACTAGATCCAGCTCATAATAAATGAGATACTTTTTCAATTCCGCTAGTCAAATTGAATAATATGTGTTGCTAAATTTGATTAGATTGACACAATATCTTAACATGAAATTTAAACATTTAAGAACAATAAGTTGCAACTTTCTCATGTCAATTTGAATACATCTGAATTTATTGGTCAAAATTTATATAATTTGAATCTCAAAAAATGAGAAGTTCCACACAAATTAAGACTTGAAAATATATGTATCAATAAGGTGTATTTCAAACTATATTAATCTGACTCTTCAAAAGTATTAGCATATGTGTGTTGGATTCATCAGAGAATTCGACATGAGTACGACATTAAAAGTGAATAATCTGCCCAACTTAAATTTCAAGTGATGTTTTTGTCCCTTAATATTACACGAATAATTTTTTATTACATTTTTTCCCCACGTTTTCCACTTTTGAAACATCATTTTCGTTATCATTCAAGGAATAGAAAGAAATATGGGCCTAGTCATTATCTTTACTCCCCATGTATATATCCCATGTTTTAATCTTGAAAAAATAAAATTTTCAAACAAATATCATCGTTTGACTATTATTTAGAAAAATCAATAATAATGTATAACACAAGTTGTTAGGAGAAAGTAGTATTGAAAGCATTAATTAAAATAGATAAAGTCAAAGGAAGAAGGTATTCCTCTTTGATTTAAAAGGAATGATTAATAAGTTAGAGGAGGTAAGTTTTGATTGGACTAGAAAAGGGGAAGCAGCTGTAGGTTCATACTCCTTTAACTATGCCACAAAACACTCCCCTCTTCCCACTACTCTTTACTATTTTTAAAAAGATTTGCATGAATTTTGTTAAGTGGATGGACCAAATTTTCATAGTACATGGTAGTAATAAGTGTCTCAAAAAGGTGTGATGTATATCTTGCTTGTGAAATGAAGAAACTAAAAACAGGAAAAGAGAAAAACAGTGTATTTTCTGTGGGCGGTTTTGGTATATCATATGTATATACAAATGCAGAGTCTCCTATGCAACTACATGCGACAACCACAGCACCTTTTTTGTTAACTACTAATTCTGTATTGAATTTGTATTCTCCAAGTAATAAGGATAAAATTAGAAAACTTCAATAAGTATGGAAATTCGTTACTCAATAAACTTTGATTAGTAACCTATGATGATAAAACTTTATATTTAAGTAAACCTAAATACATCACAAAATTTTAAGTGTCGGAGTATATATGTCAAAAAAATTTTAAAGCATGCTCTGCCAGGGCCACTTTCTTAAATGTGTAATAATAGGTAATTTGTCCCCAAAATGTAGACAATAATGGGATTATATATGGGATTCCTCTTAAATGCAAATTGCAAAAGAAGATGGGAAATCACCAAAACTGCCGGTGATAAGATGCGGTACATTAAACATCCACTAAGGTAGGTTGACTGACAGGATCAAATTTGTGGATATAAATTAAAATTATGTTAAATATTTTAAAATATTTATTAATTTTGTGATTTCAAACATGCTATATAAAAAATTAAAAATTAAAATATTATCATAAAAAAAAAGACACTATTCTTTTTTAAACGAAGTATAAAGAAAATAGGCCAAAATCTATTTTAACGGAGGGAGTCCGTGAATCCTGATCATGCAAAATTTGAGGAGCAACTTGTGTTTCTTGTTACACTGTTACAGTCATTCATTAAATCTAATATATTACTCTGTCTCATCTTTTTCTTACACTTACTCATTTGAGCACCGTCACTTTAAACAAGTTAAATGTTTCCTCTTTAGGTTTGGAATACTTTATAGTAATTTATATGACGTCTAGTATAATAAAATTAGGAAGGACATCAAAGAAGGTAGAAAATAAATTCAGTAAGTTTTGGTACGCGAGTAAAAACTAAAAACTGTGGTTCTAAGAGTATTCACACCGTATAAAGTTGAGGAAATTAGAGGTAGATTAAAGTGCTGAAAATAAAGTAATAGAATCTCTTTACAAGAAGATGTGTGAAAATAGACTTTTTATAGGCTATAACAATGATGCCTTAGCTAATAATAAAGTCCCACTAAAGCCCTAAAGTATTACAATTAATGACTTCACGTTATTTGTCAAGATCATTCATAGTATCATCAAATATTTCTGCACCACTCAAGGATGTACATCCTCATCCCACGCACTTCACCCCTCTATCACTCTTTTTTCTTTTATCTTTATTATCGGGTGCGATTTTATCGTAATATTAGATGTCTCTATTCTAAAACGAATATTTTGAAATCTTGTTTACTCGACAATCCTTATTAACATGTATCGCTTTTCGATTCGCCATGTGATATAACAAATTCTACCCCATAAAAAAACATTTTAGAGAAATAAAAGTAATTTATACTTGGTCTTTATTTCTTTTGAAATGCTAGAAGACAATGTTTACTTATAACCGACGCAAGGGTTGTGCGTACAGTTTTTCAATTTGATTTTTATTACTATTATTCGATTTCTAAGTGTGCGAATATGCTGTATCAAGGAAGTGACCATATTCATTGAAATTGGAATACATGATTTTAAAATTTTTCTCATGAAATGATGCTCACAATCACACACTCATGTCTTAATAATTAAATTGGTCAATCATCCGATAGGCCTAACCTATATTTTTTAACTCGACCCATTGGTAGGCCTAACATATATTGTAAAAGTTTCACAAATCAACAAGTTTATTTGGGTTGGGCTAAAAAACTTATTTTTTAATGGACTCCAAAAATCTTATTAATTACAACCCTACTAAATTACGGGTTAAATTAGGTGAACCCATCGAATCTTAGCCCATATTGACAGCTCTACTTCTCAATTTTATCCGCATTTTATGTAATTAATTGGTTAACTTGATCCAAAGCTCATGGAATCGACGAATCTCGATTCCGAACCCTCAAAACTCAAAATAATATAAAAATTCAGTGAGGATGAAAAGAAAAAATTGAAGAGACATTATCTAGTGATTTCAGCGGTCCTAATCCAAAAGAAATGAACATGGATGTATAATAATGAGCAACAAAAATTGAAGCAACCGAATTAGCGGAATATAATTTGGATGGGTAAACCAAAAAGTAAGGAAATCTGGTCCATACGCAGATAATATTCACTTGTTATTTCTTAAGGCATACCATTCTGTTCCTTTTACGTATAATTCCAGTCACCGGCTTTGCGCAAAATCAGCTATTCCTGCCGGCGCGCCGCAAAGCAGATTCTTTCTTACACTTTTAATTAATTTATTTTTCCTTTTAGACTTCATATACTATCATTAATTAAATAATTATTTAAACAAGTACTTACAAATTAATTAAGTAAACCGTTTAATGTTTTTAATATAGATTTCTTTTCGAATTCATATCATTGTACTAGCATTGGGAATTAACTTAGTAGTCCTCGATACATGAACATGCTCCTAATCAGCTGACATTTTCGCCTTAATTATATTAGTAGGATTTAAAAAGATATATGGCTCCTAATTGGATTGGATTCCCATGTGGGGAGCGTGGTTGTGCTAATTATTTCCACATGAACCACGACTGCGAATAATATCGCGTCTCTATATTCAGTGTTAGAATTTTAATCTTATGAATTGTAATTTTTCAACGACGATTTCAAATGTTAATATAAATATTTTTAAATATAATTATATTATTTGAGCAAATATTACTGACTTCCACCTCTGTCCTTGCTTTCAATTATAAGTTATCCTCACTATTTATACTTTGTGCATAATTTTTGACTAAATTTCAACTATTCACCTCAATTTGAAACATCCGCAAGTAATGAAAAGTAAAAGTTAGTCAAAAGATTATATCGATCGCCAAATTCTTCATATATAACATATAAATATGAATTTCGGTAGGGAAAGAGGGGGAGTGGGGTGGGGGTTCATAATGTTGTTGACTAGATACTTTAACAATTCATATATATTTCCATGACCAAATGAAACCCCCCACCCAAAGAGGAAATAAAAAAAAGAAATTTCAAGTCATTTTATAACATATAAAGTTATCGTGCATGAAATATCTCAGCAAGTTGTGAATTGTTACTGTTTCCGCCGTCAAAATGAATGGCGAGGACCGCTACCTTTTTAGGAGTTCAATATTTAGTTTAAGATTAGTCAAAACGCAATTAGCACTTCAATAAATATTATGGAAATACCAGTAGAAAAAGCACAAAAGTCCACTAGAGCCATGTAAGTTTGCAATTTGCAATGTTGAAATGGACATACTAATAGTAGTACTGTATTAGTTGTGACTAGTAATTAAAAAAGAGTACCAACAAGATGGCACTAAAGTAGAAAAGGATGAGAATTGCGAGGGAATGAGTGGTTGCTAATTTTTGCGAGAAACCAAAAAGCAGGAGCAAAATATTACTCAATCTGTCTTTTTTTTTTATGTGGCATCCTTTCTTTTTTACCTTTAATGAAATGATTCTCAACTACACAAATATCTAACAAAATTTTCGATTTCAAGTTTCAAAATTCTTCCTCTTTTCTTTATATATCATGTCAAGTCAAATGGTGTCATGGAACGAAGAAGGTACTATATGACTTTTGGATGCACCTACAAGCCATCGTTCATGTATTTGAGAAGATTCAATTTGTTGATAGAGACCTCTTTCGTTTGTTTTGCATTTTGTTGATCGGCATGTTCAAAATGTGACCATGAATAGCGTGTGCTACGTTCAACTAACTCATTAGTGACAGATTTTGCTAACCATCACCATCCCATTCTTTTGGGTTACAAATTTCAATTTTAGTACGTAAATGGAAAAGACCTTTCCTCCTCTTCAAGTTTAAAAATAAGAATATCTGGCACAACTTAACAAATTCTTTTTAGTCAAATTATGAGTTAATTTCTTAAACAGAGGATCATTTGACTAATAACTATATATTATTTATTTTTCTACTTCCGAGTTATTTACATTACTTGCAGGGTTGATCCACATGACTGCCGTAGCCCAAATTATTTTTTCAAATATCCATTATATCAATCACACCACTTGGGTGTACACTCACACTTCGATAAGATTTAAGTCTAAAATATCATGATTTTAATTTCACTACTTGCTGACATAGACCAAGATTCATTGGACCGGGATTCTAAAATTGATTTATAAAACTGTTTGGCCAAATTACGAAGAAAGATCTTTCAGCTATCACGTGTTCTTTTTTATTCTATTATTATTGCCACTATCACAACTTGTACTATTTATGATAAAATCAAATAGGCGCATATATCCATTTAATACTTGTGGAAACATTAATACATCAAAAATATTACAAATTTGAAAAAAGGAAAAAAAAAATTGAAGGAGCGAAATTCCCCCACGCTATATATAGAAGTACCGTGTAAAACAGAGTTCGATGTGAATTGCAGATATCTTCTTTCCTTCTATAACAGAAATCCAAAATTACCAAATTTCAGCTAAAGAAACTTCTATTTACAATAAATAACAGCAATGGATTGGATAAGAGGTGAAGCTATAGGCCATGGAAGCTTCGGCAGAGTCAGTTTAGCAGTACCCAGAAAACAGAGCACTCAGGTTATGGTGGTCAAATCTTCTTCAGCTTCTCGCTCAGCTACTCTGATGAACGAGAAGCTAATTTTGGATGAGATCAAGGGTTGCCCACAAATCATCAATTGCCTTGGTGACAACTATACCTACGAAAATGGCGAAAAATTGTACAATGTCTTATTGGAGTATGCCCCTGGAGGTGCTCTGTCGGAGAAGCTCAAGAATTCCGGGGATCGTAAGTTGCCGGAGATCGAAATCAAGAAATACACCAAGGCCTTATTGAAAGGGCTACACTATATCCACAAGTGTGGGTATGTTCACTGTGATATCAAACCTCAGAACATTCTTCTAAGCGAAGATGGTCAAGTCAAAATCGCTGATTTTGGGTTGGCAAAGAGAGTCGAATCAATAGAAGATGAAAAATTGCGATGTGAATTGAGGGGTACCCCACTGTACATGTCACCGGAAATGGTCACCGCCGGCGAACAGAGCACTCCCGCCGATATCTGGGCACTTGGGTGTGTAATTGCTGAGACGGCAGCAGGAGTTCCGGTCTGGGTTTACTCAAATTTAACCCAATTATTGATGAAAATTGGAGTTGGTGATGAGTTTCCTGAATTTCCGACGAAGTTATCGGAAGAAGGAAAAGATTTTCTTGAAAAATGCTTCATGAAGGACCCAAAAAAGAGATGGACGGCTGAGATGCTTCTAAAACATCCGTTTGTTGCTGATGAAGATGACACTGTTTCATTGAATGACGAAAGATGCTGCAGTGGAACCCCTTCAACATCTCCAAGGTGCCCATTTGATTTCCCAGATTGGGTATCTGATGACTCTGTTGAATCAACAGTAACATGTCAAATTACATCTCTGCCCTCGCCGGCAATTCAAGAATTGCTGAATATGAATGGGGGGTCATGGTCCACAACGCCGGCTGAAAGGCTGCGAGTACTGTTGAGTGGGGAAATAAGACCTGAATCTGACTGGTCGGTTGCTGATGGTTGGGTCAGCGTTAGATGATGTCGAATCATTTATTAAGATTTAAATACTCAAATTTTCAGAGTTCTGCAGGGTTTTTTTCTCCTAGCTGCTCTGTTTTTTAATTAACTTTATAGAATAACCAATTATGCCAATATCTTTTGTACATAAATTATATTTCATTGTATATAAAACAGAATGCAATTATGATATGAAATTCTATATGAAACAAGTATTTTGTTTCTTGATACTAGTAATAAATTTTTTTGTTCAATCGGTCTAGAATTGGGAGTAGCTATAATACAAACTCATGTTTCTACAATCTTAATCTGTATTTACTTGCATGTTATAAATCTTCATCAAAGTGCTGATCTTTTAATAATGATAAAGAAAGAAGCCAAGAGGCCGTCCTGTTTTCGAGTCTGCTTCCGACCTTGAATCTAGGTTCCAAAAGCATGGCAGTGAAATAACTACTGTTTTCCAAACTAATTTTAATTAAAAATATTGGAGTTTTTTTTTGGCTCACTTTTTAGTTTTTAGTATAAATTTTATTTTTAACACAAAAAAGTAAGCTTGTTCTTGGAACTCGTCATCTTCTTTTTAAACATGGGAGTAGTATTAGAGTGGTCCCATTCAAATTGTGAAAGTCAGATTTGCTGGTTAACAAAAACTACTATCCTCCTTTCCTTTTACATGTTGATTTTAGATTTTGCAAGTTTGTTGAGGGGAAAGCAGAATTATTCTTTTATCTTTTCTTAATATGTTCAAAAGTGAAATCTATTTTTGAAAGGGAAATTAGAAATTTTGGTTACGCGGTTACAAGGACCCAAATACAACACTGCATGCGCTCAAACATGCACCTTTATTTTTTGCAGATTTAATAATCATATAGCTGAATATATTAAAAGTTGATGGGCAAAATATGTTCATATTGTATTATGGTATATTGCTTTGAAACTGAAACAGGAAAGAGGAGGAAAACTGGAGCTTCTGTATAGGCCTAAAAATGGGAAGTTATACTCCTTTTTTAACAAATTGTTTAGAGCAGAAATAAGGTAAGCAGCACGTGAAGGGCAAATCTTTGGGACATAAGATTTTATTGAATTCTTGAAAACGTCATTTTCTTCAGTTGATACAGCAATTTGCAATTTGCAAGTTGGGAAATCCCATGCCTTTTTAGCCGCAAATCTTACATGACAATACTATACTATAGTATAGGAATATGATTTAATTATATGTTGGCTTCATGCAATATTTGGGGAAGAACATGCCAACATGTGATTGCAACAATGCACTGCGCAAATCCCATGATGTTATCTTTAATCACAGCCATAAGATATCTATCTCACTCTCACTTGCATGAGCACTGATCATGGCCTTTGTGCTGTGGACCACCTCACCTATCATTTTGATATGTTTGTTTTGCACATTGACATTTCATTTTATGGTGCAAATGTAACTAGTAGGACTATTTATTTCAAATCTACCCTATACATTTAAAATGGAATAGACGTCTTACTAAACTCTCAACTTCATGTGTATAGCTTACCAAAAGGCTAGTAAAATTGTCTTTTATATGCAACAGAATAAACAGTTTCTTTTGTTATTGGTAAGCCAACTTGCCAAGTATTCTGTTTCCATTAACTGAAATCACAGGCAAGGCAAGATTTGAGCAAAAATCAGGTATTCCTTCAGGTGCGCCACAAAGCTTCATACACTTTTTTCATATTGAAAGAGAAAATATTTTTCAGTTTGATAACAAGGCTACAATTTGAAATTCCATGCTAAAAGTTCCAATTAACTGCTGCAAGATATTTTACTTACACAAACTTTATGTTATGAATCTACCCCAACTCAATAAGAATATGAATGTCATAGGCCCGGTTATTAGGCCAAGAAGAAGTAGCTGGATCAAAAAGCCTTCACAAAGGTTAATTTGGGATTCAGACTCAATTATTAACTAGTTAAAAAGAGATGTAGGTTTAGAATGAAGGATTATGTAAATTGTTAAGAAAAATGTCTAGAGTATAAGATTCTCATCTCCCCTTCTTCAATATATTCTTTACTATTCCATTGTTGTTCTACAAGTTCTTTGTTAATTACAATTTCGACTGTAACATTGAGTTTGGTGATTACAATACTTGAATGTTTCTATTGTGAAATTAAGGTTGTTACACTTTACTAGCTATATTTTAAAAACACACAAAGGTGCAACCTAACTAGCGCATGAAGCATTCCGAATTCACATAGAGTCCAAAGCACTATGATGTAAGAAGTCAACCTTGATGCTAGCATAAACAGTACATTCCATGACTTATTGTTCAAACAGATTCAATTTTACCGTTGCTTCAAAATTCCCTAGCAAAGTGATTACTCCTCTACTAGAAGTGATCACAAAAATTGTAGTACGTACTTCCTAAGCATGGGTTGAAAATCCAGGTAGTAACTAGTAGGCGCTGAATTGGGTGACATTGCTCTAAAATTTCGGTAACCTAGTTGTTAGAGTTTTATTTTTTTAAAAAAAGAACTTATTGTTTTTCAACTAAACATCCAAAACGTGTAAATCTTTCTTTTGTTAAAACTCTTACGATTTTTTGAAGAAAACACCAAATGGTTCCACGTGAAATCGTATGTTCGAATACTCCATTAATAACAACATACATATTATTATTTTTTTCAGTCCACACTACACTAAAAATCGATTTAACTACGTGTCTAAGTTTACGGTTATCAATTATTCCCACAATTTAACTACATCAATCAGCATGTATATTACTTTAAATCAAGATCGTGAAACGTACTCTGCTTTCTAATTCACATGTTTTACGAATTTGTTAGCACGTTTTGGAGGTTTGCAACCATACCGTCCTCCTCTTAAAGAAATAATTAGTACTAAAAAATAGATTTCGTATCCATATAAACAAGAGATTACCAATTTTTATACAATGAAATGAAATATAAAATTAATGATTAGCCAACCAATAGATATAGCTGTCGGTTGCTACATACTTTCTACAAGATATATCTCATAATTTAGATGTACAAATATAATATCAGTTTTGGTATGAATAATTCCATATGATGCTCTCCACTCCCCTTTCAAGTCCCTACCTACCCCAAAATTTTCAACGTGGAAACTTTTATATGTTACATCCCAGCCCGTCAGTAATATTGTCCCTTTTGGGATTAGATTTACACGAATTTAAAATATATTACTAGTATCTTTTATGTGTTTTGCCGATATTAGATTTCTATCTAAA
>DF360632.1:50724-87601 GCA_000787875.1 Solanum virginianum
TATTTGAACGGAAGGTTGTGTTTCAACAGGAGGCATAACTGGTGACGGATTAACTGTTGGCCATTGATGCTTTGGCTGCTGACCAACTCCTTGTCCAATTTCTGAGAAACTAGCACCTTCTTTTAAAAAAACAGATGCTGGGGGGATTAGTAACATGGATTACAATCTAACATACTATCAACTTCAAAAAGAGCAAGATATACTGCACAAAGTACCTGTTGATCGGTGACAAGTGTTGGTTGTTGCAAGTGTTGCTCCAACTTTAGGAGTTATTTCTGGCTGCAGAGGACCAAAGAACAGAGGCTTCAGGAGTAGCAAAAATAGATGTACAACATCACAATAGAAGTGTTTCACCAATTTTATAGACCATGAGGTGAGTATTATATGATTTATGACAGAAAGCAAATGGTAGACATATAAATGAGACAAATTGCATTCAGAAACACTAACAGTATTTTGACTCGCAACAAGTGGAGTGCTTGAAACATTAAAAATTCCTGGTGGAGTAGGCAGTGACTGTTTTATGCAATTCAAGCATAATGTGGATTGTGGAGCGCCACATTGCTGACCTGCGAATTCACCCATGAAGTATAAAAAAAAAGTTGTGTAATACAAGGTAGATTTCATTGTTAGCTACAGATAGGAAACAAGTTAAGGATACCTTTATCACCTAACTGGTAGTCCTCAAACCTCAACTCCTCCTGGCTTTTATCTTTATAAGTCTGCATTCCACAAATGGATTGAATTTTTGCACCATCAGCTCCTATCTCTGGAGTTGCAATGTATGATGCTGTTCTACTTCCTCTATGATTAATACCAAATGCGGACTTTCCAAAGTTTGAGTTCTTTTCAAATGTCGGTAAAGTGGATGAGCCCGGAGATATGTTTTTTGTTTGACCAGAAGTAGCATGCATTACTGCATTAAAGTGTAATGCCCCTGCAGTTAGGTAAGCAGATCGAATTGACATGCAAATCACTAATTAAAGACAACTACAAGGCATCAATAGCTGACACGAGAAATCCCACTGAAATATTGCTGTTAATACTAGCACTTTTGGAGAAGAATACAGTTCAATGTGCATAGCTACTTTCACAAGGAGCAGCAGATTTAGCTTTTTAACCAATTCCTAAGCCGCCTTGCTGGTCTAGAAAAGTAACTATGATTTCCTCTTTCATGAAACTGGCAATATTAAGTGTATCATCTATACATGTCAATCTTCACCTGTACCACAGGTGAGAAAGAAAGCTATACTTAATCCATTTGGCGGAGAAATAACGGGAAAACGTATTTCAAAGAGTGTCCATAGGTCATCCCCATGCAATAGCTTATGTGGTCTTTCTTTATGAGTATTTATTTGGACAGAGACCAAAGAATTTGTTGAATCAACTTAATTACGGGAAGATATGCACATATAAAGGTAGCAATTGACATATTTAAAGAAGCAGAATCTGAATCCACATAGGATGAATAACTACGTTGACGATGGTTATCAAATTTTGAATTTAGTTACTAGGACTTCAAAAGATTGCACCATGATTTAAAACTTTTATTTAAAAAGTCTAAGGATAGTTTTTTTCTAGTTTTTTTCCTGAAGGCAATTTCATAAGAATACTACTGGTATTCCAGAGTAATTCGCAGTTTAATTAGAATATTACTGGTATTCCAAGGAAATTCTGAGTGCACACAATATGATCTATCCACCGCCCACCTGATCACTTATGGTAGTCTATGTACTTCCTCCATTATAATTTATTTGTCTCACTGTTCTTTTTGGTCCATTTCAAAACGGGTGCTTCTTTCCTGTTTTATCAACTGTTTAGTTCCAACTTCCGCATGGCATGATTTAAGACCAAAGGATTAAAGGACATTTCGGTACACTCTACATATCTTTAATTCAAGACCAAAAAATTCAAAGTCTCCCTTACTTTCTTAACTCATAACAAGTTAAAACAAGACAAACAAATTGACACGGAGAGAGTATAATACCAAGAACTCTTCACGATAATAAACATGGGAAATTGCTGAAAGTAAGGAGAAATTAAACCACAGAAACTATTCATCAACTAACTAGAACCAACGTATGAGACCCACAAAGAAGCATAGACACAGGACCAAAAAGGAATAAGAGAGGAACATACCAAGATTCAGTAATCAAGAATGCACAAAAGTGGAGAAATTAAAAAGTAGGTTGTTAATATTGAGAACGAGTCAAGGATACCTTTATCACCTAACTGGTAATCCTCAAACCTCAACTCCTCATGGTTTTTATCTTTATATGTCTGCATTCCACAAATGGATTGAATGTTTCCACTCCTGAGTAATGTGTCACATATCTCTGGAGTTGCAATGTATGATGATGTTCTACTTCCTTTCTGATTACTACCAAATGCTGACTTTCCAAAACCTGAGCTCTGGATCAAAGGTGTTGTCCTTTCTTTTCCTGATTAGCGAATTTGAGCTTAGATTAAACACTTAGGATATCCAAAAATATAATGTAGAAAAAAATAGTACTTAGCAGTATTTAATAAAAGCTCAACAAGGATTTCAGATCAATGCACATCGAAGGGTATATAATGGTCTAGATTACAAACAAAATTCTCCCTCAAAATGTTGATTAATCTGCTCCTACATGAGAAAATGGAAAATAAAGTAAACCTTGGCTCCCTACTGGTTGGCCAAAGGAATAGGAATCAAATTTTTGGGGGCCAAAGTGTGAGTTGCTTGAAACACCAAATGAAGGAACTCTTGGAGATCCGAGTATGGAAGATTCTGAGACATTGGCACCCCTAGACCACAACAGAGGTTCATTGGCCACGCTATTAACGTCATATTTCTTTCCAAATGTCCGTGAAGTGGACAAGCCCAGAGATATGTTTTGTGTTTGACCAGATGTAGCATACGTTGCTGCTCTAAACACTAATGATCTTGCAGTTAGGAAAGCAGATTGAATAGATTTGCTAATCACTTAAAGATAACTATAAGCACCAATAGCTGGCACAAGTTCGGTTTCAAAATAGTAAGTAATAACACTACCCACCAGAAGAAATCCCACTGAGGTATTGCAGTTATTACTAACATTTTTGGAGAAGAGTACAGCTCAATGTGCACAGATACTTTCACAAGGATCAGATTTAGCTTTTCAACCAATTCCAAAGCCACCCCACTGCTCTACAAAAGTAAATATTCACATGAAATTGATAGCATTAAGTGTAGCATCTACATTATATATATGCCAATTCTCACCTGGACCACAGGCAAGAAAGAACGCTGTACTTAATCAAAAATCATGGGAACAACGTATTCAAATAGTGTCTATAGGTCATTCCCATGAAATACCTTAAGTTGTTTTTCTTTTGTGCGGATTTAGACAGATATGGGATAGCATTTTATGAAAAATTCAATTGATAAGAGATATTAATGCTTCAAAGTCAAGCTAGAAACAGAGGCACTTTTTAACTACAGGAAGTTGCACAGTGACTTTTTCTCTGAGAAAATTGCACACACTATTCTTTTTGGTTTGGATGTCATCATGCAATCAGAAAAATGTCATAACAAAAGTATTTACCACCAAAAGGAGATGAGGAGTTCATTGCTCCAAACACACTGGAGTTGCCAGTCTGTTGAATTCCTGATGAAGAACCAAGTAGGTTCATGTTGCTAAAGGACGAGCTTGAAGCTGTCAAAAGATCATCAAAAAACAGTCCATCACTATATTAATTATGTGATCATGCGAGCTGAAAAATGTCATAACAAAAGTATTTACCACCAAAGGGAGATGAGGAGTTCATCGTTCCAAACACACTGGGTTTGCTAGTCTGTTGAATTCCTGATGTAGAACCAAATAGGTTCATGTTGCTAACAGACGAGCTTGAAGCTGTCAAAAGATCATCGAAAAACAGTCGATCACTATATTAATTATGCAATCATGCAAGCTGCAAAATGTCATAACAAAAGTATTTACCACCAAAAGGAGATGAGGAGTTCATTGCTCCAAACACACTGGAGTTGCCAGTCTGTTGAATTCCTGATGTAGAACCAAGTAGGTTCATGTTGCTAAAGGACGAGCTTGAAGCTGTCAAAAGATCATCAAAAAACAGTCGATCACTATATTAATTATGTGATCAAGCAAGCTGCAAAATGTCATAACAAAAGTATTTACCACCAAAAGGAGATGAATTCATTGTTCCAAACACACTGGGGTTGCTAGTCTGTTGAATTCCTGATGTAGAACCAAATAGGTTCATGTTGCTAAAGGACGAGCTTGAAGCTGTCAAAAGATCGTCAATAAACAGTCAATCACTATATTAATTATGTAACGAAAGAATTTGTTTGATCAACTTAATTAAAGGAATCAAGAAGACAATTATGGGGAATCATACTACGCACCATATTGTCGTAGCAATTACATATTTGAAGAACAGAATTTGAATCCACATAAGATGAATATATATGAAAAGATTGCACCCAGCTTAAAACTTCTATTATTAACAGTCTAACAACAATTATTTTTTCTTTCAAGAATAGTTTAATAAAGAATACTACTAGTATTCCAGAGTAATCCTAGTTTATTTTAGCGATAATAGACATTGGAAATTGCTGAAAATAAAAAAGTGCCGGAAATTAAACAACATAAACAGACCCACACAGAAAAAGAAGAGGGAACATGCATACCCAAATTCAGTTATCAAGATTCAAGAATGCAAGAAAATTAAAAAGTTCTTTTTTTCTCAAAAATCATGATTTGGAGAGACCTAAAAGAACTATCTGCCAAGTAACTATAACCAACATGCAATATCCCAGAGAAGCACCACATCAGTTATCAAGAAATTTAGTTAAAACCCAGAAAAACAAGACACATTGCATCAAAAAGCATTAAAAAAATTAATTCTTGCTTACTTGGAGCGCTAGTATTATTCAGGGAAAATATCGTCATGATCCGAGAGAGAAAAAAGCAAAAAAGAACAGAGAATTTTTTTTGTTTTCGGACGTGTGAATGAATGGTGCCCTGGTATAAATAGATAACCTCTACGCGATTTTACGGCAATGTAGCTTGCTGTTTAAGCTAATCCCCTCCTAAATTCTAATTTAAATCCTTTTCAACTATTTTTTTTTAATTTAATAGCCTTTTTATCACTCAATTATAAGTAAATAAATTCAAATTATGTCATTGTGATATTATATATGAGTAAAGACGTTTATTTAGTTGTTTCAATTATAACTTTGTTATTTTAAGTATTATGTAATATTTGAGTATATTTTATAAATATTTTGGAAAAAAAATCAGCGATCGACTACTAAAAATAATTTACTTAGGACCTTTTCAAACTACAGTAATGGAAAAAAAAAGATGATTTACTATCACTCAAATATATAGTATAATTTATTTTGGAATAAAAATTTAAAATTATTTAATCATTATCACTTAAAATTTATCTTGTGAGATTTCACTAAGTATGTTATTGTTGTTTATCACTTGAAATTTATTAATTTTAATAATATTTATTGTTTATTTATTTTGGTACACAACCTTAAAGGATTTGGCCGAAATTTGAAGAATTTTGAGCGTTTTGACGCTATGTGTTTATATTGAGCATTAGAGCGTTAGATTGCGTTTCTTGGAGTTACACTTAATGAATTGATTTATTGTTACCGTATGGAGCTACCTTCTTCACCTGGCATGCTCAACTCCATCACATATACCCTCTGTCTCCATCTTCAGGAGAGCTATTGTTGTACGTTGAGTCCCCCCCGCACATACTTCGCCATAAGGCCTTAACTCTCTCCCATCTGTGATAGGGGTTGGCATCTCCGTACACAGCAAGCTGAATGTCCGTCGTCTTCTCGGGAAGCATTGAAATCCTTATTCAATCCCATGTGCCTACCTTTTCTACCAAGATTGTTAGTAACTATCAACTGACTATATGAGCGAAATAGTTAGAGATAGCCAGCCTCGTCCCTTTTGCTAATTTCATACCTCCCTCAGATGGCTACCGAAAGAAAGTCTCTCGACCGTAGGGAGAGGAAAGGTTGCCAGTCCTCTCACAATCAGCTTCAACCGGTCAGTCACCTCTTCTGTTTAGAAGAAGAGCGGCAATCTTTCTAAAGCGCCAACGGGCAAGAAAGGGCCTTGCCTTCTTTCCTAGGGAATTCAATCACATCGGATCAGTGAGCTAAAGTCAGTCCCTCAACAGCTAAAGTAACTGCTTGATCTGTCATCCTCGTGATTCAAGTCTTTCACCAAGCCTTATTAAAAAAGTCAAGAGCTTACTCAGAGCTCAAACTCTATTTAAATCAAAGTCAAGCGAAGCAAGCCAGCCAAAGAGGGATAGGCATGTGCACAAATAAGAATGCATTTGCAATGCAGCCTGTGTTGGCACCGCCACCATGGATAAGACAAGCGTGCTGTCAGGTTCCAACATGCATGAAGTCTTCAGCTTCCTGCATGGTAGCACCCATGTGAAAAGGGAAGCCAAAGACTCTAAACTCTGGCTGCCGGAACACATGCATGAAGTCTTCAGCTTCCTGCATGGTAGCACCCATGTGAAAAGGGAAGCCAGAGACTCTGAACTCTGGCTGCTGGAACATGTCATCGCCATTGAAGATGCTTGTCACATCAGAACCAGATTGGGTGGAAGTCCCCCAACTACCACTCTCTGAGCGCTGAACCATGTAACTAGATATGTTGCCACCTGCCTGACGATTAAAGATATTTCTATCGTGCTTTAGAGATGAAGGCTTGATGTCCCACCCAAGAGAGAGACCCAAGTCCTAGTAGCCCTGCCAAATAGTGATTCAGCATAGATTCTACATCTTGAAACCAAGCCAATTTTGACGCCGCTTTATGATAATGAAACCAACCAGCAAAAAGCATTAATGCTGCAAAGATCAATTGCTAGAACCCATACTTTGGTACGTTGGGCAAATTGCGACGCTTAGAATAAGTGTTACGATTTCTAGGAAAAATTCAAAATTTACGAGTCAATTTTTTAAAAAAAATAAAAATAAAAAATTTTTGGAATGAGGATTAACACTGTCCACATAAGGATGTTCATAAGCTTATATGTGAATACATACATGCATATTAAACATTTCAAAAATACAAAAATTTGGACAAGTGTATTTTTTTGTGTTATAACAAGAGAATTAAATTTCTAGAACCTAAGTAGGTGTTAAGGCTTAATTAGATCACAATTTCAAGTGGGACCAAGGCATTTCTCTATTTATCATTATATAAACATGTATACATGTTACAAGAAGATTCTATGACATTTTCTTTATATATACATACATATATGGCAAGGAAATAACATACTTCCTTCTCAAAACAAGAGGAAAAAAAAATGTAGAACAGGCACTATAGCAACCCTCTCGGGTTGCTACAGTAACCTTGGGGGAAATGGTTGTTTTTCGATCTCTTTCTGAATTCAAGCCTTCAAGCCTAGTATGTGGGGTCCCCCAAGCATCGTAGGGGCAATAGTTCGACAAGAAAACGCGTGGAAATCCGCAATCAACGTTCTGAAGTCTTGGACCAATTTTGAAGGTTAGTGAATTTTCTCATCTTGTGGATAAAATTAAAGCTTGTAAGTGATTTAAGGAATGTTTAAGTGTTAGAATAACCAAGAAAATTGAATTGAAACATTGAGTTTCGAGCTTGGGTGCTATAAGGTTCGAAATTGGAAATTTGAATGCAAATAAGCATTATTTGTTTTAAAATCATGTGTGAGAGTTTAAACTGCTTGGAAATGACTCTTGTAGGGTGAAAATAACATGGGAAATGATTGGTACACAACCTTAAAGGATTTGGCCAAAATTTGAAGAATTTTGAGCTTTTTGACGCTACATGTTTATATTGAGCGTTAGAGCATTAGATTGCATTTCTTGGAGTGTGTAGGGGTTCTTGAGTATGTTAGGTATGCATAAAATGCAGGGGCTGATCAGTTTTCAATTTTAACGAATAAAAGACGAAATATGCGTTTTAGCGTTTTAGGCTTTAACTTGACGTCAGAAGCCTATAATTGGATTCTTGTTACTTAAGGGAGTATTTGAGTACGCTAAGTATGTATAAACATGGTTGGCTGTCCAGTTTTGCAATTTAAAGTGTTAAAGTGAAAATGGGCGTTTTAGCGCTTTACGGTTTTTGTGGGTCGCTGGAGGGTTTTAATTGGATTTTTTTGAGTTTGTAAAGGTATTCTAAACCTGCTAAACATGTAATTGAGGTGCAGGACTGCTCGGTTTTTGGTTTGAGCAAATAAAAATAGAAACGAGCGTCGTAGCGTTTTAAGCCTTCGGTAGACGCTAGACGGTTTTAGTTGGATTTTTAAAGTTTGTATGGGTAATTAAGCATATTGAATATGTATATTATATGCTGCTGGCTGTTCTGTTTCAGTTTTGTGTATATTGAGTATCGTTAGCAAGTTATTGGGATTTTGGAATTTAAAATGGCTTTTAGTTGACTTGGAATTTATTGTTATTATTGTTGTTGCTGTTGTTGGTTGAACGGGGCCAATTGGAACCCCGAGATGGCTTAGTTTATAGGAGATATGCTGTCGAAATTTTCGTAGAAATTTTAGAATGAAAGTTTGGAAATTGGAGTCTGTAATAGGAAAGGACTAATTATGGCTTTATTATAAATTTTAGACGCTAAGCGTTCGGGAGAATAACATTGGATCAAATTGATGTTGGAACTAAGTTGGCATCGGCATAAAGGTATGTAAAGTTTCCTTCGGCATGAATAATTTGAAACCTATACAAGTACTATGACTTTTGTTAGTATTTAAGTATTAGTATGATTCGTTCTCCAAGTCCTAAACTCCTATTATACGCTAGTATAATTTGTTCTCTAAAACTTTAGTTCTCTTATCTATTAGTAGGGTTTATTCTCTAAATCCTTCATTCCGCTTGTTCTCTAAAAATCCTATTAACAAGAATGTGAAATGTATGGTAACTTTGGAGAATTCTGGCACCAATTTGTTCTCTAAAACTTTAGTTCCTCTTATCTGTTAGTAGGGTTTATTCTCTAAATCCTTCGTTCCGCTCGTTCTCTAAAAATCCTATTAACAAGAATGTGAAATGTATGGTAACTTTGGAGAATTCTGGCACCAAATTTTGACTAAACTTGACACAAAAAAATATGTTCGTAATATTAAAGTGTTTGATAAGCCTTGAACCTTAAAGCTATGCGGGTTAGTAAACTTTGACCGTTTGATATCTTGCNTCAGAATAAGGTAAAGCTTGAAGATAAGTTTTGTACTCAATTAATTTCTCAATCCCTCTAGTCGGGTAGGCGCCGGCCGGTTTTTCGACCAGATCCCCCTAAAAACCGTACGTGCGGGTCTCCCCGCATGCGGCTTACGCCATTCGAGGTGGCCCGCCGATTCATTTTGCACCTTCTAATCTTACATAATAATAAAGAAAGTTAGCTCTTTATTTGTTTATCTCGCCCTTCTTTCTTTTCTTCGATTTTTTATGGTAAAAAAGAGAATGGAATTTCCGATCTTGTACCCAAAGTGCGGTACACTTCACACCAACCCAAACTCCCTACTTTTAGACAAACAATATCAAAATTTTAAAATCCAAAAATTTCCTTATCCAGTGTTGATCTATGCTCCTGGCGCATCGCCTCTAGGGCGCAGACAAGTGTTAAAATGGTGCCAATTTTGTTGTTTGGTCTAAGAGTTTTGGGTCTTGGGCCTAAATCTTTCCATGCATGAAAATACTATACTTAGCAATATTTCACCTTCATATTATACAAGACATTCCAAAATACTCTTTAAAACACTTAGACAATTATTTTGCTCAAAATTCAAGTGCCAAATCTCATTTCAAATCTTAAGATTTTAAATCAAGCTTCAAGTTCTCATATCAATCTTCATCAAAAAATTCTCTGAAGCTAAGATATATGGGTTTCAACGATTGGTCTTTCCACCCATGGTACCTAAGCTTCCTTTTTACATAAATATCATGTTTCTAAGTTGATTTTAATTATGGATCTTCTATTATAAATTTGACTATGAACTATGTTGGGGTTTCATAAAAGTGTGACTATTTGAGTATGCTTGAGCCATGAATCTTGCATCTATCTTGGGATTTGATGAGGGGTTTTGATGTATATTGCATGATGGTATTACATAGTACTAGTGGGTTGATTTACTTCAAGTTTACTTGCATGATTTCACTCTGATTGCATGGTTTTACACTAGCATTATACACCCACCAAGTTTTTGATAAAATGTCTGGTTTAGGATTCTTGAGCTATTGATTATCCATTGCATGTCCTATGACTTCTATGACCTTACAATGATGAAAAGATGGTATATATGTGGTGATTTCATGAAATAGTGTTGCAAGTGACCACACCTAGTTGAGGGGGTGCTAGACCTCAATCACCATGGATGGTGGGGTCCGACCACTATCAACAAATTGAGGGGTTGATACCTCAATCACGATGGATGGCAGGATGAGACCACCATCAACCAATTGAGGGGTTGATACCTTAATCACCATGGACGGCGGGGTAAGACCACCATCAATCAATTAAGGGGATGATACCTTAATCACTGTGGATGGTAGTACTTAGACATGATGGTCTCATACTATACATGTAATATGTTCTATATGAGCATGTTTTACATCAAGCATCACTCATGCGTGCCATATTGCTATATGCTCATTTATTGCCTAATTAGGCATTTTCATTATGTTACCTATCTCTTGTTGCATTGCATCCTACATAGGTAGTACATTAAAATATACTAATGCCTACTCTATGCCAACATTATGTTACTATGTAAGAATTGGAGCGCCTCACGATCATCGTCATCCTCCACGAGGCTTGTACTATCTTCTAAAAGCATGTTGGTGAGTCCCCAATTTTGATCTTATGCTATGTATATAGACTCTCTTTCCTTTATTATATGTTTTGACTATAAGGGTGAGCCCGGTTGCTTGTCTTAGCCCCTGCTACGTTCTATGTTTAGAGGTGTTGTTGGACAAGTTATGTACTCATGCTTGAGCTTGACTCTCTTTGACTCTTAGATATTTTATGATGTGAACGACTTTGCTTAGTCCTTTTTTACCCTTATTGCTATTCTCTATTGTTATCTTATTGCTTACACAACGAATGATGTGTAAGGATATGCTAAGAGGCTTGTTTGGGGTCTCTTTGGGTTTCCCATTCGTCTTGTCATATCTAGGCCCTAGGCTTGAGTTGTGACAAACTTGGTATTAGAGCACTAGGTTGTTAATGGTCCTCAGCATCCAACACACCGCGTTGATTAGAGTCATATTCATACTTGTGTTGTGCACCACAACTATAAGTACGAGGCTATGAGATGTTATAGGAAATGTTTCCCTTCGTCTTACTTTATGTCATGCTATAGAAGTGTCACGACCCAATCCTAGGGCCTAGACATGACACAGTGAATGGGAAACCCGAAGGGACACCAAATAAGCCTCTTAACATATCACTACACATCATTGGTCGTGGAAACAACTAAACAACGTAATTAGATTAGAAATAAGAGCAAAGGGCTAAAGGAAACTTTCATAACATAAACATCAAAACAAGTGAGTCAAGGCTCAATAAATAACATGTCCAACAACACCTCTAAAACTTAGATAGGAGTTGGGGCCAACACAAGCAACCAGGCTCACCCTCATAGTCAATACATATATAAAGAAAAGATATTCTTAGTACATAGCATGAGATCATGGACATTATCCCCGGAATAAAAGACTCACCAATAAGCTTGAGGAAAATCGTACTAGCCACGTGGAGGAAGATACTCAAATGGGGCTCTGGTTCCTACATAGTGACACCATGTAGGCATAGAGTATACATTAGTACATTTGAATGTACTATATATGTAGGATGCAAAGCAACAAGCATTTCGAGGGCAATCCATCACCTTATACCCAACTTCCCCACAACCATAGCAAGCATTAGTATCCCTCAAGCATGGGACACTATGACCCCGACCACATTTTGGACAACCACCATTAGGAGCTACACCTCAAACACCTTGGGCTCTTGGAAAGTCATTGGCAACCCTCCTATGAGAAGACCCTTGGCTTTGATGGAACCGGCCACCTTTTCAACTTTGGAACTTTCCCTTAAAATGGGCCCTCTTAGCCTCATAACCCCTTCTCATCCTCGATTTCTCCTCCTCCATTTTTTTGGCATAGGTCATCCAATGGGACAAATCCATGACACTAATCAACATAGCGGACCGGCACTCCTAACTTACCAAGTCGAAAACACGCATCACAAATTTATTCATTCTAGACCTTTAGTCGATCACTAAGTGTGGAGCATATTTTGAAAGTTGGTTGAACTTGAGGGCATATTCCCTCACACTCATAGACCCTTGTCTCAAATTCATAAACTCCACCAATTTGGCTTCCCTAAGCTCAAGAGGAAGAACCGATTGAGAAAGGCCGCCTTGAACTCTTCCCAAAGCACCATATTAATTACCTCCTTCTCCTCCTTTCATTGCTCAAACCATATTTGTGCCACTCCCTTCAGTTGGTAAGCCACCAACTCCGCCTTCTATTCTGATCTAACACCTATAATATCCAAAATCTCATAAACCTCATTAACGAACCCTTGAGGGTCATCCACCTTTGACCCATAAAATTCCTAGGGATTCATACTCATGAAGTCTCTCACCCAAGATGCCTATGTAGGAGCATGTGGGGCTCGGGCCACTTGGTTGGCTTGGTTAGCCATAACTTATGTAAGCAAAGTGAGAGCATCCCGGAGCTTTCCATGAGCAGGTTGCTCCTCGGGAGTGCGGGCTCTTTTTACTCTCGTGTTAGGCATAATCTAGCATAGTAAAGTACAATTGTTAGGGGAAAAACCTTACTACAACTTCTATAGCACGACGTGGAGTAAGAAGAAGGGAAATATTTCCTAAACACCTCATAGCCTCTAGCATATAGTTGTGGTGCACAACACAACCATGAACATAAATCTAATCAATGCGTTATGTTGGACTCCGAGGATCTAACAACCTAGTGCTCTAATACCAAGATTCACACGACCCAAGCGTAGGGCCTAGATGTGACACAACATAAGGGGAACTCGAAAGGGCCCCAAGCAAGCCTCTTAGCACATCTTACACATCCTTGGTCATGGAAGCAATAAAATAGCAACAAAAGAGTAGAAATAGGGATAACTAGGGCTAAGGGACATCATTCATATCATAACAACAAGAGTTAAGAGAGAGTCAAATCTTATAACATTACACATGACATGTCCAAGAATACCTCTACTACATAGATAAGAGTGAGGGCCAAGACAAGCAACCAGACTCACCCTCACAGCCAACGTATACATAAAAGAAAGATAGTCTTAGAACATGACAAGATATTATAAGCAACATCCCCAGAATGGAAGACTCAACCACAAGCTTTAGTGAAATCATACTAGCCACATGAATGGAGATGCTCAAGCGGCGCTCTGGTTCCTACATGGTGAATTATGTAGGCATAGAGTATGCATTAGTACGTTTTAATGTACTAAGTATGTAGGATGCTATGCAACAAGTGATAAGCACCATAAACAAAAATGCATAACATAGGTAATGAATAAACATATAGCAATATGGCTTGCATGAATGACGCTTGAAATGAACCATGCTTATATAAAACATAATCCATGTGAAAGGAGAGACTATATTAGTGCATATCCAAGGCTTACCACCTTCTTGGAGAGGCGCATGATGTACAAACCCCTTCATGTGGTTGATGACGTACATACACCACAACATGGTTGATGAGGTATAAACCCCACAACATGGTTATCAAGGTACAAACTAGTTGACATGGTTTCATGGGCCTGCCACCTCCGAAGCGAGGCGATTGAGGTATAAACCCCGCAACAAGGTTACCTGGGCCTACAACCTCTCAAGTGAGGCTTGGTCATTTTCCTCACACTATAGAGATAATATTATTTACATACATTCCTTTCATCATCATATAGTCATTGAACTCATAAGACATGCATCAAGCCTTCAATTCCTAAAGAAACCATAACCGGATATTTAATCAAACACTTGGCGGGTGTGTAATGCTAGTGTAAAACCATGCAATTCAAGAGTGGAATCATGCTAGAAAATTTAGTGTAAAACCATCAATAGATACTTGGTAACTCCCTCAAGCAATATACATCAAAACCCTTCATCAAATCTCACAATAGACCTTATATTCACAGCTCAAAACATGTTAAAACAATCACTATTTCATGAAACCCCAACATAGTGTATAGTGAAATTCACAATAAGTAAGACCCATGAATAAATCAACTTTAAATCATGCACTATTAGGTAAAAGGAAGCTTGGGTATCATGGGTGAAAGTAACCCATAAAAGAAACCCACATACCTTAGTTTTTGGAAAATACTTGAAGAAGACTAAAGATGGAGACTTGAAGCTTGAATGAGAACCTTAAGATCCGGATGAGTTTTGGGATTTGATTTTGGCAGGAAATATTTGTCTAAGTTTTGGACTTGAAGCTTGAATGAGAACCTTAAGATCCGGATGAGTTTTGGGATTTGATTTTGGCAAGAAATATTTGTCTAAGTTTTGAATGAGTATTGGGGAATGTCTTGGATGATATGAGAGTTAAATATGGCTAAGTATAGGTATTTTCACGCATGGGAGGACTTGGGTTCAAGACCAAAAAGCCTTGATAGAGATAAAAATCACTGGCAACAAAATACATAGGTTCGCATCTGTTCCTATCGTAGAGGCAATATTTCACATGTCCGCGATGGTTGCACGTTGCGGCACCATCGCGGATCTTTCCATGAGCAGGTTGCTCCTCGGGAGTGCGGGCTCTTTTTACTCTCGTGTTAGGCATAATCTAGCATAGTAAAGTACAATTCATCGCGGATCGATTCTGGAAAATCAAAATTTTTGGGAAAATGAAATTATGATTTGTTTGCTCTAAAATTGGTGTTAGACCCATTCCCCACTATATTTGATCCCTTGAACAAGAATATGTTGTTGGATTTCTGATATCATGCACGAATATTGAGATATATGAAAATTACGATTCCGAACACTTTCGAGGCACATTTTCGTGCACGTTTTGGGGTAGTTTCATAAGTATAGGTATTTTCACGTATGGGAAGAATTAAGCCCAAGACCAAAAGGCCTTTGACTAGAACACAAAAACTAGAAAAAATTATACCCTCTCTGCGCCCCTGGCGCATCACGCTTGGTGCGCGCTAGCTCACTAGATATCGCATTTTTGCGATTTTCAAATTTTGCTATGGTTGCTCTTAAATCTGGGTTAGACCCATATCCTACTCAATTTTCTCCCTTAAATAAGAATATGAAGTCAGATTTTCAATATCATGCACGAATTTTGAGATATATGAAAATTATGATTTTAGACACTTCCGAGGCACATTTTTGAGCACTTTTGGGGTCATTTCAATATCTCCCCCTTGGGAAAATTCGTCCCCAAATGTCAAAGAAAGGTATATGAGAGACGTAAATATGACAATTTTAGCCCACATAAGGATGCAACAATGCACTTAAACATCATTTAAAAAATCTTAACATAAGTGTAAAATCATCATGAACTTTTCAATTTAAGCATTAATGTATGCAAATGTCATGGGCTGAAACATAGATTTCAAATCACATAGGAGACTTGGATCAATACCTTAGGATTGAGTGGAGTGGAAAAGATAAGGATGTCGCTTTTGCATGTCCACTTCAGCCTCCCAAGTAGCATTTTCAACTTGTTAATTCCTCCAAAAGACCTTAACGGAAGCCACATCCTTGTTCCTCAATCTCTTCACTTGTCTATCCAAAATCTTAACTGGAACCTCTTTATAAGTTAAGTTTTCTTCAACAACACCCACAACATCAAGAAGTACAATGCCATTAGGGTCTCCCACACATTTCCTCAACATGGAAACATGAAAGACAAGATGAACCAAATCCATTTCACTAGGCAATTCCAACTCATAAGTTACCTTGCCAATCCTCCTCATTGCACTATAAGGACCCACACATCATGGGCTCTACTTCCACTTCTTACCAAAAATGAACCACACCCTTTATTGGTGATACCTCCAAATAGACCCAATCACCAACTTTAATTTAAAGATCCCTCCTCCTAACATCAGCATAGGACTTTTGGCGACTTTGGGCCATCTTCAACCTCTCTCTAATCATGCTAACTTGATCAAGAGACTCTATAACCAGATTTGGTCCCAAAAAAGTGACCTTTCCAACCTCAAACTACCTGAATGGTGATCTACAATATCTACCATAGAGAGCATCAAAAGGGATCATACCAATGCTAGAATGATAGCTATTGTTATAGGAAAACTCAATCAATGGAAGATGATCATCCCAACCACCCTTGAACTGCAATACACAAGCCCTAAGCATATTCTCAAGTGTTTGGATAGTTCTTTCGGCTTGGCCATCCATTTTAGGGTGAATGGCCGTACTAAGTTTAACTCTTGTGCCAAGACCCCTTTGAAAGGACCTCCAAAAATATGAAGTTAATTGGACACCACGATATGATATGATGGACAAAGGAACCCCATGTAATCTCACTAACTCATGAATGTACAACCTAGCATAATCTTGAGCCTCATATGTGCTCTTAACTGGTAGAAAGTGAGTCGATTTCGTCATCATATCAACCACAACCCAAATAGAAACAAAACCCTTTCTACTCTTGGGTAACTCAACCACCAAATCCATATTAATCTACTCCCATTTCCAAGTAGGAATCTCTAGATCTTGGGTTAAGCCACCAAGCCTTTGATTTTTGGCTTTGACTTGTTGGCAACTATGACAATCAAAAACAAATTTGGCAATGTCCCTCTTCATACCTCCCCACCAATACACCTCTCTCAAATCTCTATACATCTTAGTAGAACTAGGGTAAATTGAATAGGAAGAACCTTGAGCCTCATCAAGAATCTTTTCTCTCAAGCCATCAACACAAGGCGTACTAACCCCCTTGGGAGAAAAACTCTACCTTACCACCCTTTAGCAATGCCTTCAATTCTAATAAAGCAGGGTTAAGATCTTGCTTAAGTTTCACGTCCTCAAACAATGAAAATTTAGAGCTATCAACTACCACAACACCTCCATTATCCATCTTTTCCAACCTAATTCCCAATCTAGCTAACTGGTGGACCTCCCTAGCTGCCCCTTTGCAACCATCACCAACATGTACTAGGCTACCCATGGAAACCCTACTCAAAGTATCGGCTATCATGTTAGCCTTATTGGGATGATAAGGCACACTCATATCATAGTCCTTTAGAAGTTCTAACCACCTTTTTTGTCTCAAGTTTAGATCATTTTGAGTAAAGACATATCAGAGACTCTTGTAATTGGTGAACACATCAACATACACCCCATATAAATAGTGACGCCAAATTTTCAAAGTAAAGACCACGGCGACTAATTCAAGATCATGAGTAGTATAATTCTTCTCATGTACTTTGAGTTGTCTAGAAGCATAGGCTATCATCTTACCATTTTGCATCAACACATAACCCAAACCAACTCTAAAAGCATCACAATACACACTAAATCCTTCTAGCCCTTCTTTTAATGACAATATAGGAGTGGATAGAAGCTTATTTTTTAATGTTTAGAAACTCTTTTCAAATTCATTGGCCTACCCAAATTTGGATTTCTTTAGAGTCAACTTGGTCATAGGAGAAACAATATAGGAGAACCCACTCTAAAACCTCCGGTAGTAACTCGCTAAGCCAAAGAAGCTCCTAATATCCTATGGAGTCGATGGTGTAGGTCAATTTCTAATCCTATCTAGCTTTTTAGGATTCACCTTGATACCATCCCCCGATACCACATGACCTAGGAAGGTAACCTCCTTCAACCAAAACTCACACTTCTCATACTTTGGATACAACTTCTCTTCCCTTAATCTTTGTAGCACTACCCTCAAATGACTCTTATGCTTCTCCTCACTATGTGAATAGATGAAAATATCATCAATGAAGACCAGAAAATATAAATCAAGGTAGGGTTTAAAAACCTATTCATAAGATTCATGAACATGGCAAGTGCATTGGTCAACCCAAAGGACATCACAACAAACTCATATTCCTCATACCTAGTCTGGAAGGCCGTCTTTGGAACATCACACTCACTTACCTTCACTTGATGATACCCAGACTGAAAATCAATCTTAGACAAGTGTCTAGCCCCTTGCAATTGGTCAAACAAATCATCAATCCTTGGAAGAGGATACTTATTCTTGATGGTAATCGTATTGAGTTGTCGGTAGTCAATACACATTCTTAGGGACCTATCTTTCTTCTTCACAAATAACACCGGTGTACCCTAAGGTGATTGGCTAGGCCTAATGAAACCTTCTCCAACAAATCCCTTAATTGATCCTTCAACTTCTTTAACTCTGCCGGGGCCATACGGTAAGGGGGAATAGAAAGGGGTTGAGTATCGGGAAGGAGGTCTATACCATAATCTATTTTCCTTTCGGGAGGAATACTAGGAAGGTCATTTGAAAAGACATCAAAGAAAACATTTACAATCCAAACCAACTCTATAGAAAGGAATTTGGACTCCACATCCCTTACCCTCACAAGATGATAGAGACACCCTATAGAGATCAATGTACGTGCTTTAATGCAAGAGATGAACCTACCCTTGACCACCACATCATGACTCTCCCACTTAAGGATGGGTTTATTTGGGAATTGAAATTTGACCCTACGGGTTCTACAATAAACAAACGGATAATATGCATGCAACCAATCCATCCCAAGTATGATATCTGAATCCATCATTTCTAACTCAACAAGATCACAAGGCAATATCTTATGCAAAATGCAAATGGAACAATTTCTTTAAACCTTTCTAGCAATAATAGATGGACCAATAAGAGTGGACACCTTATAAGACTAACACAATAATTCAAGCTCAACATAGAACTGTATGGCAATGACAGGGGTAACAAAAGAAAGAGTAGCACCCATATCGATCACATGTAATCTCACTAACTCATGAATGTACAACCTAGCATAATCTTGAGCCTCATATGTGCTCTTAACTGGTAGAAAGTGAGTCGATTTCGTCATCATATCAACCACAACCCAAATAGAAAAAAATACCGGTGACAACATCAGGAACCTCCTCAACCCCTTGGCCCCTTGGAATGTACAGAACTGATTATTCCTTGGGGCACCACCGTGTTGACCACCTCTCCCCAAAGGAACCACATTTTCACCTTGTGGATGAACCTCCTTACCTTTGTTGCAGTTAGAAGGACAATCAATCTTTTTTTTGACCCACTTCCCCACATCCATAACATGCATTAGTGTCTTTCAAACATGAGCCCTCATGACTCCAACCACATTTTGAACATATATTATTAGGAACTATACCATAAACACCTTGGGTCTTTAGGAAGTCTTTGGCAAACCCCCTATTAGAAGCATGAGAAGACCCTTCACCTTGATGGAACTAGTCACCCTTTAGACATCAGAACTTTTCCTCAAAATAGGCCCTTTTGGCCTTATTACTCCTCTTCCTCAACTCTTTCTCCTCCATTTGTTAGATATAGTTCATCAAATAGGACAAATCCATGTCACTAATAAATATAGTAGACAGGCATTCCTCACTCACCAAATCGGATACACCCATCACGAATTTATTCATTCTAGACCTTGGGTCGACAACCAAGTGGGGAGCATATTTAGAGAGTTGATTGAACATGAGGGCATTCTCCCTCACACTTATATACCCTTGTTTCCGGCAACCAAGTGAGGAGAATATTTAGAGAGTTGACTAAACTTCAGAGGGTACTCCCTCACACTCATATACCCTTGTTTCAAATTAATAAACTCCATGATCTTGGCCTTCCTAAGTCAAAAAGGAAGAATCTATTAAAAAAAGCCGCCTTAAACTTCTCCCAAAGCACCACATTATTGATTCCCTTCTCCTCCATCCATTGAATAAACCATAATTGTGCTACCCCTTTGAGTTGGTAGGCCACCAACTCTGCTTTCTCTTCTAATCCAACACCTATGATAGCCAACACCTTGTAAACCTAATCAATGAACCCTTGAGGGTCTTCATCTACCTTAGACCCATAGAATTCTGATGAATTCATCCTTATGAAGTCTCTTACCCTAGATCCTAGGGTAGGAGCATGAGGAGCTTGGGCCCCTTGATCGACTTGATTGGCCATAGCTTGAGCTACCAAAGTGAGAGTATCCCGGAGCTTACCATGAGCCAATTGTTCCTTGGGATGCGGGCTCTCCTTCCTCTTGTGTTAGGCATGATCTAAACATAAACAAGAACATTCATTAAAGGGTAAACTCACCTAACTTCTATAGAATGACATAGATCAAAAATAAGGGAAATATTTCCTAAAATGTCTCATAACCTTCTACTCATAATTGTGGTGCACAACACGACCATGAATAGGACTCTAATCGATGCGGTGTGTTGGATGCCAAGGACCATTAACAACATGGTGCTCTGATACCAAATATTTCATGACCCAAGCCTAGGGCCTAGACATGGCATGGCAAATGAGGAATCCAAAGGGACCCCAAACAAGCCTCTTAGAATATCATTACACATCATTGGTCGCGAAAATAATTAAACAACATAATTAGATTAGAAATAAAAGCAAAGGGCTAAGGGGAAATTTTCATAACATAAACATCAAAACAAGAGAGTTAAGGCTTAAAGCATAACATGTCCAATAACACCTCTAAAACTTAGATAGGAGCAGGGGCTAAGACAAGCAACTGGGCTCACCCTCATAGTCAATACATACATAAAATAAAGATAGTCTTCATACATAGCATGGGATCACATTCCTTGTCTTCGGAATGGAGGACTCACCAACTAGCTTAAGGGAAATCATACTAGCCACGTGGAGGAAGATGCTCAAGTGGGGCTCCTGTTCCTACATGGTGACATCATGTGGGCATAGAGTATGTATTAGTATATTTGAATGTACCAAGTTTGTAGGATGCAAAGCAACAAAAGATAAGCAACATAATCGAAATGCATAAGCATAGGCAATGAGTAGCATATAACAATATGGCATGCATGGTTGATGCTTGTAGTAAATTATGCTTACATAGAACATAATAAATGTGCAAGAAGAGACCATTATTATAGAATTCATAGTCTATTGAGGTACTGACCCCTCAATTGGTTGATGGACCGTCTCACCCTACCTCCCATAATGATTGAGGTACCAACTCCTCAATCCGGTTATTAAGGTACAAATCCCTTAAATGGTTAGTAGATCATCTTACCTTACCACCTATGATAATTGAGGTACCAACCCCTCAACCCAGTTATCAAGGTACAAATCCATCGATGTGGTTATCATGGTACAAACCCCTCGACGTGGTTACCCGGGCTCACAACCCCCCGAGTAGGGCATAGTCAATTCCCAACATGATATAGGAGAATATCATATACATACATTATTGTGGCACCTTGTAACTCTATGCTTTTATGTATCTATGTTTGAAGCCTCATTTGGTGAGGTTTGGGGTGTATTAGGTTCATGGGAGACTCCTAGTACCTAAACGAGTTCAAGACTTTCTTATGAGTTGAGTTTTGGGTGATGGTTAATGCAAGGGTCAACTTTAAATAAGTGTAACTTTTAGCACAATTATAACTGGGTGGCCTACAATATTTTAAATGAAATTTCTTTGAGTTAGCTTTCCAATGCACTTAGTTTCACCTCATTCGGAGGTCAGATAAGGGATTTATGACCATTTTTGTGATACCCTCCTGTGCAGTGACATCACATGGACAGTTTGACAGGCAGTGTTGCCTTGGACGGGCAGTTTGGATGGCTTGGGGCTGTAAAAGGCCATTTTTATCCCAATTATTGGGAATCCCTTTCATTTAGTTTTTCAACACACTTGGTTTCACCTCATTTCGATGTCGGATGAAGGATTTTTGATTGTTTTTGTGAAACCCTCTTGTGTAGTGGTGTTAAATGAACAGCTTGATGGCTAGTGTGGCCTTTGATAGGCTGTTTGGGGTAGCGGGGTTGGAAAAGGGCATTTTTGTACTAATAAAGGTCAAAAGGCCAATGGTACGGGCCGTGTGGCTCACCACTGACCGTGTGGATGGCCACAAGGTGTGCCAAAGGAAGCTTGTTGGACTTAGGGAAAATGTGGCTAAGGGTGGTGACACGGGCACTGTTGATGGGTCGTGTGGAGGGTTAAAACCCGTGGGACCTGGGCATGAGTGTCCTAGTCTCATCTTCTACACTAAGTATGCTGTAACTAACCACTAAACAGACCGTGAAGTACCACACAACCCATGAACTGGTCCGTCAAAGTGACGTCATCGCTAACTTTTTCTCAAGTATTCCAATTCCATTTTTCTATCTACGTCTTGTCTCACAGGCACTCCACATGACCTATGGAGTGCCACACGACCATTCAAGCCTCTAGTGAGGCCACACTTTGCCAATTTTTCCATTTGTTCACTTATGGTATCTTCGTAAATTTTAATTACTCTAATGCTATCTTAACCTTCCTAAAAGACTTAAACAATATTCCAAAGGAACAAACTCATTACTCTCATCTCAAATACACTTTAATTCTCTCAAAACCCTTCATAAATCTCCAATTCAATTTCAAGGAAACCCAAGAACAAGATTGGATTCCAAGACCATTTCTAAGCCTCCATTCTTCCCAATCTCAATTCCAAGCAACTCTAGACTTAAGGTATGCAGTTTTCAACCAATGGGTCCTCCCACCCATGGTTCCCTAACCTCCTATTTACTCAATTTACATGATTTAAAGTTTATTTCACAAATGGGTTTACTAGTATGAACATGTCTATGAACTATGTTAAAAGCTATGTAAAGTTGTGACTATTTTGCTATGTTGTGAGCTATAAATCTTGGATCTATTGTAAGATTTGATGATTGCTTGTGATGTATATTGCTTGTGGATGTTGTATGGTGTTGATTTATGGTTATACAATGGATTTTCTTGCATAATTTTATCCTTATATTTCATGGTTTTATACTAGCATTACATACCCTTTAAGTGTTTGATAAAATGTCCGAATCTAGTTTCTTGAGGAGTTGAAAGTCCAAAGCATGATATATGATATGATTGACTATATGATGATGAAATGATCTTATGTACATGATATACTCTAAATAAATGTGTTAGATTAGACCATGCCCAATCTGAGGGTCTAAGAACCCCAATAATCGAGATAGGGGTTTGTACTCATCAACCAAAGGAAGGGTTCGTACTTCTCCACTATGGTGATGGGGCAACATTATCACTAATTTATATAGGGGTTTGTACTCATCAACCAAGGGAACAGATTGTACTTCTCTACCTAGGTGATAGGGCGGCATTATCACCAACCGAGTGAAGGGTTAGTACTTCCCCACCTATGTGATAGGGCAGCATCATCACTAACCTACCAAAGGGTTTGAACTTTGGAAATCTAGCTTGGTCTATTATACATATATGATATTCTATATGAGCATGAGTTACTTGAGTATTTTTTACTTAAGTATTGATCATTCATGCCATATTATATATTATGCCTATTGCTTAATATTATGCATATTGATTGTGTTGCCTATCTATTGTTGCATTGCATCAACCTAGTCTACGCTTCTTGTATTATGTATTGAGACATTCATATTTATTATTTATTTTGACTTTGAGGGTGAGCCCAGTTACTTTGTCTTGCCGCCCCCTACATCTATATATTAGAGGTATTTATTGGACATGTTATGTATCTATGATATGAGTTTAACTCTTGTGTTTTGACCATGATATTGTGCAAGCTTTTCCCTTAGCCCCGATTTCCCCGTTATTCTATCTATGATGCTTGATTTGTTGCTTCCGCAACCAAGGATGTGTAAGGATGCTTTATGAGGCTTACTTGGGGTCCCTTCGGGTTCCCCTTGCATCGTGTCATGTCTAGGCCCTAGGCTTGAGTCATCATAATTAATTTCATCATCATAAAGTCATTCAACTCATAAGATATGCATTGGACCTTCAATTCCTCATGAAATCATAACTGGACATTTAATCAAACACTTGGCAGATGTGTAGTGCTAGTGTAAAATTATGTAATTTAGGGATGAAATCATGCAAGAAAATTCAATGTAAAACCATCTATCAAAACTTAGTAACACCCTCAAGTAATAAACATCAAAATGCTTTCTTAAATTCCACAATGGATCATAGATTTGTCACTCAAAACATGCTAAAATAGTCACAATTTTATGAAATCCCAACATAGTTTATAGTCTAATTCATAATAAGTAAGACTCATAAGTAAATCAACTTGAAATCATGCAATTTAGGTAAAAGGGAAGCTTGGGATTCATGGGTGAAAGTAACCCATGATTGAAAACCACATACCATACCTTTGGAGAATTTCCTGCTAAAGATTTGAATGGAGACTTGAAGCTTGGATGAATTCTTTAAGTTCCAGAAAGGATTTGTGCACTTGAATTTTGAGAGAAATATTAGTCTAAGGGTTTTAGAGAGTATTGGGGAATGTCTTGGATGATATAAAGATGAAATATGGCTAGGTATAGGTATTTTCACGTATGGGAAGATTTAGGCCCAAGACCCAAAAGTCTTGGACCCAAACACAAAACTGGACAAAATTATGCCCTTTTCGCACTTCTGGCACATCGCTCCTGTGGCACACTAGATCACTAGAAATCATATTTTTGTGATTTTGGAATTTTTCTATGGCTGCTTTTAAATCAGGGTTAGACCTATTTTGCACTCAATTTTTCCCCTTGAACAAGAATACGAAGTTAGATTGTTAATATCACGCACAGATTATGAGGTATATGGAAATTATAATTTCGGGCACTTCTAAGGCATACTTTCGGGCACTTTTTGGAGTCATTACAAGATGTTAAGTAAGGTTTTTCCTCTAATGAATGTTTTTTGCTATGTTATATCATGTCGAACACAAGAGGAAGAAGAGTCCACACACTCGAGGAATGACCGATTCATGGAGAACTCCGGGATGCTCTCACCTTACTAACTCACGTTGTGGCTAATCAAGTCAATCAAGTGGTCCAAGCCCCTCATGCTCCTACTCCAGTATCTTGGGTGAGGAACATTATAAGGATGAACCCACCGTAGTTCGCTGGGTCTAAAGTGGATAAGGACCCTCACGAGTTTATTGATGAGGTATACAAGGTATTGTCTATCATAGGTGCTAGATTGTAAGAAAATGGAGAGTTAGTAGCTTACCAACTTAAGGGGTGGCCCAAATATGATGTACTCAATGAAAGGAGGAGAAGGGGAACAACAGTGTGATTCTTTAGGAGGATTTTAAGGTAGCTTTCCTCAATCAATTCTTCCCTCTTGAGCTTAGGGAGGCCAAAATAATGGACTTCATGAACTTGAAGAAAGGATCTATGAGTGTGAGGGAGTATGCACTGCCTAAATATGCTCCACACTTGGTTTTCGACCCGAGGTCTAGAATGAACAAATTTGTGATGGGTGTATCTGATTAGGTGAATGAGGAGTTCCAGGCTGCTATATTGATCAGTGACATGGACTTATCCCACCTTATGACCTATGTTGAACAATTGGAGAGGGAGAAGTTGAGAAAGAGGAGGAGTAGTGAGGCCAAGAGTGCCCATTTTGATGGTAAGTTCCAAGGTCCCAAGGGTGGCCGATTTCACCAATGCCAAAGGTCTTCACATGTTCCTAGTGAGAGATTTGCTAATGACTACCTAAGGCCCCAACGAGGGCAGTGGTGTGGTGCTGAGACATATGTGCTCAAGATGTGGTAGAGGCCATGATGGCCCATGTTCGAGGGATACTAATGCTTTCTATAGTTGTGGGGTAGTGGGTCACAAGAAGGTTGATTGTCCTCAGAATAAAACAAGGGTAAAGATATTCGTCCACAAGGTTGGGGTGCTAATGCGGTTCCTTTGGGGAGAGGAGGCCAACAAGGTGGTGCCTCAAGGTACAATTGATTTTATGCTCCCATGGGAGGCAAGGGGTTGATGAGGAGCCCGATGTCATCACCGGTATGTTAAAGTCTTTGCAGTTCTATGCACTCCAAGGGAGGCAAGGGGTTGATGAGGTGCTGAATGTCATTATCAGTATGTTAAAATTCATTAATTTTGATGTGTATGCATTGATAGACCCGGGTGCCACTCTTTTTTTTTATTACTCCTCTTATTGCAAAAAGTCTGATGTTGAACCTGAATAGTTGTGTGAGTCTTATGAGTTGTCTACTCCTATTGGTACATCTATTGTTGCTAGAAAGGTTTATAGAAATTATCCTATTTGCATCTTGCATATCATATTGCCTTATGATCTTGCTGAGTTGGATAGGGTTGGTTTAGATGTTATTCTTAGGATGGATTGGTTGCATGCATACTATGCCTCTATTGATTGTAGAACTCGTAGGGTCAAATTCTGATTCCCTAATGAACCCGTCCTTGAGTGGGAGAGTCATGATGTGCTAGCCAAGGGTAGGTTTATCTCTTGCATTAAAGCCCAAAAGTTGATCTCTAACGAGTGTCTTTATCATCTTGTGAGGGTTAGGGATATTGAGTCCAAAGTCCTTCCTATAGAGTCGATTTTGATAGTAAATGAGTTCCTTATGACCTTCTCGGTGTTCCTCCTGAAAGAAAAATAGACTTTGGTATTGACCTTCTTCCCGATACTCAACCCATTTCTTCTTCCCCTTACCATATGGCCCTAGTGGAGTTAAAGGAGTTGAAGGAGCAATTGAGGGATTTGTTGGAGAAGGTTTTATTATGCCTAGCCAATCACCTTGGGGTGCACCAGTGTTGTTTGTCAAGAAGAAGGATGGGTCTCTTAGAATGTGCATTGACTACCAGCAACTTAATAGAGTCACTATCAAGAATAAGTATCATCTACCGAGGATTGACAATTTGTTTGACCAACTTCAATGGGCTAGTCACTTCTTTAAGGTTGATCTTTGATCTGGGTATCATCAAGTGAAGGTGAGGGAGTGTGATATTCCAAAGATGGCATTTTTGAGAAGGTATGGGCATTATGAATATGTGGTTATGTCTTTTGGGTTAACCAATGTACCGGCTATCTTCATGGATCTTATGAATAGGGTCTTTAAACCCTACCTTGATTTGTTTGTGGTGGTCTTCATTGATGATACTTTGATCTAATCTCATAGTGTGGAGGAATATATAGGTCATTTAATGGTGGTGCTTCAAAAATTAAGGGAAGAAAAGTTGTATGATAAGTATGAGAAGTGTGAATTTTGGTTGAAAGAGGTTTCCTTTCTAGGTCATATGGTGTCGGGGATGGTATTAAGGTGGATTCGAAGAAAATGGAGGTTATTAGAAATTGGCCTAGGCCTTTGACCCTGTCGGACATTAGAAGGTTCTTGGGCTTAGCGGGTTACTACCGGTGATTTTTGAATGGGTTCTCTTCTATTGCTTCTCCCATGACTAAGTTAACTTAAAAGAAGCTAACTTTGTGTGGACCGATGAGTGTGAAATAAATTTCCAAATCATGAAGGATAAGCTTATGTCCGCTCCTATCTTGTCTCTACTGGAAGAGTTGGAAGGGTTTCTTATGTATTGTGATGCCTCCTGGATTAGTTTGGGTTGTTTTTTGATGCAAAATGGTAAGGTGATAGCTTGTGCCCCTAGACAACTCAAAGTGCATGAAAAGAATTATCCTACTCATGATTTTAAATTGGCCACCATGGTATTTTCTTTGAAAATTTGGCAACATTATTTTTATGGGTTGCATGTTGATGTTTTTACCGATCATAAGAGCCTCCAATATGTGTTCACCCAAAAAGATCTCAACTGGAAACAAAGAAGGTAGTTAGAACACCTTAAGGATTATGATATGAGTGTGCACTATCATCCCGGTAAGGCTAGTGTTATAGCCGATGCTCTGAGTAGGGTGTCTATGGGTAGCCTATCTCATGTTGATGATGGGGGCAAAGAGGTGGCTAGAGAGGTTCATACGTTGGCTAGATTGGGGGTTAGGTTGGAAGAGGTTGATAATGGTGGTATTATGGTTGTTGATGGTTCAAAATCTTCCTTGGTTGAGATCTTGACCCCTCCTTGTTAGGATTGAAGGCTTTGGTGAGAGACGAGAAGGTGGAGATTTTCTCCCAAGGGGGAGATGGTGCCTTCGATACCAAGATAGGTTGTGTGTGCCTTGTGTTGATGATTGCAGAAATAAGATTCTTAACGAGACTAATAATTCTTCCTCTTCTATTACCAAGATATACAGAGATTTGAGGGATGTGTTTTAGTGGGGAGGTATGAAGAAAGACATTTCCAAATTTGTATCGGGTTGTCATAGATAGCAACAAGTCAAAGCCAAATACTAAAGGTCGGGTGGTCTAACTTAAGACATAGAGATTCTAACTTGGAAGTGGGAGGAAAGTAACATTGATTTTGTTGTTGGGTTGCCTAAGACTAGAAAGTGTTTTGATTCGATTTGGGTTGTGGTTGATAGGATTACAAAGTTGGCTCATTTCCTACTCTTCCAAAGAGGTCTTGGTACCAAGGTTAAGCTTAGTACGATATTTCACCCTCAAATGGATTGCCAAGCCGAAAAAACTATCCAAACTCTTGAGGATATGCTTTGAGCATTTATTTTGGAGTTTAAGGGTAGCATAGATGATCATCTTCTATTGATTTAGTTTGCGTATAGTAATAGCTATCATTCTAACATTGGTATGGCTCCTTTTGAGGTAACCTAAGGTAGGCATTGTAGATCACCGGTTGGGTGGTTTGAAGTGGAGAAATTGATTTGTTAGGTCTGTATTTGGTTACGGAGGCTATGGAGAAAGTAAGGTTGATTAGAGAAATATTAAAAAAAGCCCAAAGTCGTCAAAAGTCCTATGCCAATGTGAGGAGAAGGGAGCTTGAATTTGAAGTTGGTGATTGGGTCTATTTGAAGGTTTCATCCATGAAGGTTGTGGTTCGTTTTGGTGAGAAAGGTAAATTGAGTCCAACATATGTGGGTCATTATAGGGTTTTGAATAGGATTAGTTAGGTAGCCTATGAGTTGGAGTTGCCTAGTGAAATGGACTTGGTTCATCCGGTCTTTAATGTATCCATGTTGAGGAAATGTGTGGGCGACTCGAATGCTATTGTCTCATTGGATGTTGTGGGTTTTATTGAAGACAACTTGACTTATGAAGAGGTTCAAATAGAAATCTTTGATAGACAAGTGAAGAGATTGAGGAACAAGGATGTGGCTTCCGTTAAGGTCTTTTGGAGGAATCAACAATTCGAAAGTGGTAAATGGGAGGTCGAGGCGGACATGCAAAAGCAATATCCTTATCTCTTCCATTTTACTCAAGGCTAAGGTACTAATTCTAAGTCTTCTATGTGATTCCATATCTCATACAGCAGCCCTATATGTTATATGCATGTATTCATGTTTATGTTAACAAGTTCATGTTGATTTTGACACTTATGTTGTGATTTTTGAAAATGGTGTTTAAGTACATTATTACATTGTTGTTGGGGTTGATTTATTCATGGTTACTCTTCTTATCTACATTTCTTTGACATTCAGGGATGAATGTTCCCAAGGGGGAGATATTGAAACGACCCCAAAAAGTGGCCGAAAATGTGCCTCGAAAATGTTCAAAATCATAATTTCCATATATCTCAAAATACGTGCGTGATATCAAAAATCTGACTTCATATTCTTGATCGGGGGAGGGGGGGGGTAATTGGGTGGGAGATGGGTCTAATACTAATTTTAGAGCAACCGTATCAAAATTTGAAAATACAAAAATTTCCTTATCCAATGTTGATCCACGCCCCTGGTGCGACGCTGCTGGGGCACGGACCAGTGTTAAAATGGTGCTAGTTTTGTTATTCAATCCAAGGGTTTTGGGTCTTGGGCCTAAGTCTTCCCATGCGTGACAATACCTATACTTAGTCATATTTCACCTTCATATCATACAAGACATCCCCCAATACACTTTTAAACACAGACAAATATTTCACTCAAAATTCCAATGTCAAATCTCATCCCGGATCTTAAGGATTTCAATCAAGCTTCAAGTTTGCATCTCAATCTTCATCAAGGAATTCTCCAAAGCTAAGTTATGTGGGCTTCAATCATTAGGTCCTTTCACTCATGGTGCCCAAGCTTCTTTTTTACACAAATATCATGTTTCTAAGTTGATTTTACTTATGGGTTATCTATTATAAATTTGACTACGAACTATGTTGGGGTTTCAAAAAGTGTGACTGTTTGAGTATGTTTGAGCTATGAATCTTGCATCTATCTTTGGATTTGATGAGGGGATTTTGATGTATATTGCATGATGGTGTTACAGAGTATTGGTAGGTTGATTTACTTCAAGTTTACTTGCATGATTTCACTCTTTAATTGCATGGTTTTACACTATTATTATATACCCACCAAGTGTTTGATAAAATGTATGGTTTAGGGTTCTTAAGCTATTGATGATCCACTGCATGTCCTATGACTTGTATGACCTTGCAATAATGAAAGGATGTTATACATGTGGTGATTTCATGAAAAGTACTTATAGTGTTGCAAGTGACCACACCTAATTGAGGGGGTGCTAGACCTCAATCACCATGGATGGTAGGGTGTGACCACCATCAACCAACTGAGGGGTTGATACCTCAATTACCATGGATGGCGGGGTGAGACCACCATCAACCAATTGAGGGGTTGATACCTCAATCACCATGGATGGCAGGGTGAGACCACCATCAACCAATTGAGGGGTTGATACCTCAATTACCTCTCCAACGGGGTGGCAGGCCTTGGACATGATGGTCTCTTACTACACATGTAATATGTTCTATATAAACATATTTTACTTTAAGCATCACTAATGCATGTCATATTACTATATGCTCATTTATTGCCCAATTATGCATTTTGATTATATTACCTATCTCTTGTTGTATTGCATCTTACATACTTAGTAAATTCAAATGTACTAACGGATACTCTATGCCTATATGATGTTATCATGTAGGAACCGGAGTGCCTCACGATCATCCTCATCCTCCACGTGGCTAGTACTATCTTCTCAGACCAAGTTGGTGAGTCCTCAATTTCGAGGACAATATCTTTGATCTTATGCTATGTATATAGAATCTCTTTCCATTATTATATGTTTTAATTATGAGGGTGAACCCGGTAGCTTATCTTGGCCCCCGCGAAGTTCTATGTTTGGAGGTGTTGTTGGACAAGTTATGTAATTATGCTTGAGCTTGACTCTCTTTGACTCTTTGATGTTTCATGATATGAAAGACTTCCTTAGCCCCTTTATACTATTATTGATATCATCTATTGTTGTCTTATTGCTTCCATAACCAAGGATGTGTAACGATATGCTAAGAGGCTTGTTTGGGGACCCTTCGGGTTCCCCATCCGCCATGTCACGTCTAGGCCCTAGGCTTGGGTAGTCATAGAGTCCTGGATGAAGTTTCGTACCTTGAGGATCAGAATGAAGGATTTTCTGAAGTCATCAGATGAAACCCTATACAAGTTGTAAGTATGAATACATCCCATAGAAAGGTCTCGTAGAAGCTGTGGCCAGTTTTGAAAAATGAAATTTACGAAGCCCGTATTGCCTATCGAATGTAGTTTTCCTATTTTATTTTAGTCTTGTATTTTACATATTATAAATATATTTTTTAGGTTATTTTCAGTAGATAAGGAAGGAGAACGAACATAAACCTTGAGAGAAGTGCTTTGAAAGACTTGGAAGATAGCTTTGTGATTTTAATCATTACTTTGTGATTTCTTGTGAAGATTTTGGAATTTCTTGTTCTAAAATTCATCTTTGTAAGTGCTCAATTATGTTATTCCATATCATGATTCTTGTATGTACAATGATTATGCATGGATAAATCCAAAACTAGGGTTATGAGGACCATGAAGAACTAACAAGGTAAAATTGGATAATTTGTAATTCTTGGAAAGTGTGTATGCATGTATTAACTAATTTTCTTCATTTTGATTGTTTTTTAAATGGTTGCCAATGTTAGAACTTTCCTAGTTGTTACTGACTGGATCAAGGTAGTAATAAATGGGAAAAGAGATTAATTAACAAGATTCGATCAATTTTTTCTTGTCTAATCAATCAAACTAGATCAACGGGAGGTTGTACTGGGACAATAGGTAAGGGTTAGTAATATCATATTGCGGGGATAGATTAAATCAGGTAGTGAAATTTATCTCTCACCTGGATCAAAGGGTATGGTAAACTTAACTTACCATTCTGCATACAACACACTAGAAAAAATTATGGTTATCTGGTAATACGAAGTTAGGGAATCACGGGGAAAACATTCCTTAGTTACTCTTCTCACTGATTTCACAACACTTGTTCTAGTTTAGGTTTATTTTCTGCAAATTACAACCCCCCCTTCGAGAGGTAAATAGGTTAATTAACTCAAATTGCTTGAAATTACTCTGAGTCGACCATAATCCCGATGGGTTTTACCCTAATCTTGGTTAGGTTACATAACTTGACAATAACCGCTTTAACCTTCAAAAAAGAGGTGTAGCATGGGTGATATTAGATATCAGATACAGAGATGGCTACATAAACTGCTCGACTCTGATGGCCCTGCCTCTAAATCTCTCCATCCCATTACAAGGGCCACTAAACTAGCCATACTGACGGAATCTCTTCATGCCACCCTATCGATCATGTCTTATGTGCTCAATCGTGCAGGTGTGATCTACCACATACTGGAAAGTGTCGCACACTAGAACTAAAGAAGTCTTAGCCTCCTGAAGATATCCTGCCAATCCCTTGGCAAACCACTGAATCCTCTCAAACTCTATAGGGATACTAGAAAAGGCATATCTAGATAATGTATGAAATCTTGCCTCATAGTCTGATACTCTAACATAGAACCCTGCTGATGCCTGTCAAATCTATCTCGATGGTTGTCTCAGAGGCTATATGGCAAAAACCTCTCCAAGAACACCTCAATAAACAACTCCCAGGTCATAACTGGTGATCTAAGTGGTCTATGAGCCAAAATTGACCTCCACCACTTCTTGGCTAAGCCAATAAACTAATAGGTGGTATAGGAAACTCCATGTGACTTGAGGATAGCCAAATTACACAACCTGTCCTGGCACTCCTATAAGAAGTCATAAGTCCTATCACTAGGCATACCATCAAATCTCAAAGGTGCTAATCGAACAAACTGCTCAAAACTCTTCTGTTCTACAGAAGACATAGCTGGGCTAGTAGAAGATGGTGGCACCATAAATCTGGAGAGTGCAATAGACAGCTAATAAAGCTACAAACTAAAACTCGACTGAGATGTCTGAGGCAAAATAATAGAGGCCATAGAATGATTTGTTGGGACTAAAGAAGGACCAAGCTGAATCATAGCTGGGTCAACTGGAGCTGTAGATGGGCCAGTCAGCAATATAAAACCTGGTACATCAAGAATAATAGGAGCTAAAGGAGCTCTCTCAAGTTTGGCTGATACCCGCAGTCGTAGCTCCTGAACCGAATGCATAAAATCTGGGACTGAGAGTGGTTGAAAAAGGTCAGTGGGTTGCTCTAACTCATACTCAGGTTCTGGAGAAGCTGATCTAGCCTGTCCTCTGGCGGAGCTACCCTTCTAATACATCCTTGACCCCTAGCCCTATAACTAGCATGTCCTCGGCCACGAGTGCGGGCCATTTCAACTGGCACAAGCTCTCCCACTGACCTCAGGCTATAATAAGTGGCATCTTTGTAGAAGGAGTAGATTAGATACTTTCAAAATAGTTGATATGAAGAAACACACGAATATAAACAAAACAAGAAAGCTTTTCTGATCAAGTGCCCCATAGCCTCCTGAAGATGGGTATGGATGTCTACTTACCGATCCACGAGACTCTACTAGACACCCCATTCTTGGCTCACAAGCCTAATGAACCTAGAACTCTAATACCAAACTTGTCATTACCCAAAACCAGATGGCCAAATAGAATAAAGTAAAGCAAAAGCAATGTGATACTTAATATGAAATTCCAAAACATGAAATCATGAGTACAAGACCATCTAAGTAGTATGAATAAGTAAGTACAAAGTTGTCAAGTAAAGTAAGATATGAGGCATGATATTAATAACAATAAATGGAGTCTCAATAGATCAATGACGACTCAAAGTCCGAGACTCACTAATGAAATCTAGGATAGTAAGGAAGAACTCTAGTAGAATAGGATCAACTATCCTATAGGGGTCACTAAGCTCGATCTGCAGGGAGGAAATAACGTAGGGGTGAGTACACCGAAATATACCCAATAGGTTCAACTGATTGGGTAGGAAGAATCGAACAAGCATGTAATAACCAAGAATCCTATCATCTGCAAGAAATGAGTTAGTGCATAATATATAAAAATATAAAAGCAAACTAAGATAACCATACCAATCAATGATATAATGCACATGTAATATCTGAATGCAATACATGGGATGGAATCACAAGGCACTCTGGCGCTAGTACATATATCTACTAAGATAAAGCTACTAGGAAGAACCCATGGGGGTCTCCTAAAACCATATACCAACATATCTCAAGTATTGCAACCATCTCTAGGGCCAATGAACACATCTCTCAAGTATCGCGACCGTCTCTGGGGCTGATGAACACATTTTTCAAGTAACCCAACCATCTCTTTGGCCAATGAATATATCTCCCTTGCTACCTCATGTAGTCAAGGGGTTTTATAAAAAGTGGAATAGATGCAATATGAGATGAATGCATGCCAATGTAACAACATCAAGATATATACAACAGCAACATAGAAGAATACCGATAAGTAACCATCATATAATCTGGGAAGATAATATCAAGAGTCAAAACTTGTACCACATGTCATTAATTTGTCTCAAATGACCATGCTCTCATCAATAACCAAGTATATCAACGACACTGGACTTCATAAGTCCCAAAATATGCACACGATTCCAAAAAGTATCTCAAATACCATAAAATTGCCATAACACTTCCCAAGTGATATCACAAGCCTCATATTATCACAATATTATCCAAAATATCCCGAATCTCAAGAATATATCTTAAATTACCAAAAAAGTTTCAAATTACTCCAAATCCAACATAATCGATATAGCAATTTCACTGAAATTCTAACCTATCAATCCAATAACTCACTAAACAACCTAAATCTTACAATTATCACATAAGCATATCTAATAACTCAAATTTCATCCCAAAAAGTTTAGACGAACCAAACTCAATGCCAAAATTGCACTTGAACAAAGCTCTCGATCAACCGAAGCTTCAAAATAATCTTCAGATCAAACAATCGATATGAAGAATAGATACTACGTGTCAAGAGGTGAATTCTTATATCCATATTGGCACAAATTAGGTTGAGGGGAAAAATAATCAAAATTAGGCTAAAATTCAAAGTTCTCGGATCAGGAAATTGATCAAAAATTATGATTCTATGTGAGAAAAGGAATTTATGGGTAAACATTCCACTAAAATTGAGCTCATATTGAAAGAAAAATTGACATTTAAAGTTTCCTAATCATAGACATAAAATTCCCAATTTTTAACATTCAAAATCATGAAATTCAATATAAAATCAAGATAAGAATCAAGGAAATTAATTAATTTGATGGAAAAAAATAGTTACCCAAGAGTTTTCACAGAAAGCTTTGTCAAAAAACTTACCTCAAAAAGCTTCAAATTTTCACGACCCAAGCCTAGGGCCTAGATGTGACATGGCGAATGGGAACTAGAAGGAACCCCAAACAAGCCTCTTACCATATCATTACACAACATTGATCATGGAAGCAATTAAACAATATAATTGAACTAGAAATAGGGGCAAAAGGGCAAAAGGACAAAAGGAAAGCTTCCATAACATAAACATCAAACAAGAGAGTCAAGGCTCATGGCATAAAAACATAATGCGTCCAACAATAACTCTAAACATAGAACTTAGCAGGGGCCAAGACATACAACCGGGCTCACCCGCATAGTCAATAAGAAGCCTATATCAAGAAAAGAGAGTCATAATACATAGCATAAGAATGTAGTCATTGTCCTCGGAATGAAAGACTCACCAACAAGCTTGAGATAGATCGTACGAACCATGTAGAGGAGGATGATCAAGAGGGACTCTGATTAGTACATGGTGATATCATGTAGACATAGAGTATGCATCAGTACGTTTGAATGTACTAAGTATGTAGGATGCAATGCAACAAGTGATAAGCACCATAAACAAAATGCATAACATAGGCAATGAATAAGCATATAGTAATATGATATGTATGAATGATGCTTGAAGTAAAATCATGCTTATATAGAATATAATACATGTCTAAAAAGAGACCACCAACATAGAATATCCAAGGCCTACCACCCCCTTGGAGAGGCAAATGAGATACGAACCCCTCAATATAGTTAATGAGGTACAAACCCCTCAATATAGTTGATGAGGTACAAACCCCTCAACATGGTTATCAAGGTACAAACCCCTCAACATGGTTGCACGGGTCTACTACTTCCCAAGCAATGCGATCGAGGTACAAAACCCTCAACATGGTTACCCGAGCCTACAACCTCCCGAGTGAAACTTGGTCAATTCTGAACACTACAGAGATAATATCATATACATACATTTCTTTCAGCATCATGTAGTTATTCAACTCATAAAACATGCATTGGGCCTTCAATTCCTCAAGACATCATAATGAGATATTTTATCAAACACTTGACGGGTGCGTAGTACTAGTGTAAAATCATACAATTCACGAGTGGAATCATGCTAGAAAATTCAGTAAAACCATCAATAGATACTTGGTAACACACTCAAGCAATATACATCAA
>DF360631.1:0-37412 GCA_000787875.1 Solanum virginianum
TTAACACAAATCAAGTGGCCCTACCAAAATATCTTCAAGACCCCAAGTTTCAAAAATTTTATTTTGGCCCCAAACTTTCTAATAATGCCACTTTGATCCCAAACTTTCCAATAATATCACTTTATTCTCAATTTTTTGTAACTGTTCAATGCACAAAATGCGGGTTCTAACAGTTGGCACCCAGAGATTATTGCTAGTCCCCAAGTGAACCACTTAAACTCATCACTTTCATTCAAATAATAAACTCTCCTAATCAAAAGAAGACATAAGGAAGTAAATGGGCACATCACATCTAGTTCTCAAAAGAATATCATAAGTAAAAAGGCTAGTAGAAAGAACTAGCTCAACAATCTTAACATCAACATTTGACTCTAATCTATGAAGCCTCAATCACTATCATATCAAGTGGTGCCAATGACAGACCCATGACTACCTCAAATCAAAATAAGTTATCAAGTCTAACTCTCTAAGCGAGATGAAATAAAAGCAATGAATCCTCCGAAGTAGGAAAGACTCACCAGTCAGCTGAACGTCCTAGAATGCACCTGTTGATGATCTGTAATCCTTGTATTTGCATCTTAAAATGATATAATGTCAAATGGCATCAGTACGTGGAATGTACGGTAGGTAAAATAGCTGAATGAAACTGAAACAGGTAAAATAATATGAAATAACAATCAACTTGATATAGTAACCAATCCACATGTCAAATGTCTACCTAAAGCAAGAGTAAAGAGTAGAGAAGTGACCCATCCAACCAATCAAACTACATTAATTAAATCAAACCCATCTCAAGGGACTCATATCATCTCAACTCATAGTATTCTAGGTGAAAACTTTTTGGGAGTTTCTCTTATCTAACAATAATCACTTACGAGCCAGTGATTGTACAACAAGCCGCTTTTGTTGCCACAGTTGTTCCGTACTTGATAGGTAGAGAATGAATCAAATCCACTTGGAAAACTATAATAAAAAAGTCTCTATTATTTCAGAGATTCTCTCAAGAGGAAACCACAATGTAATGTGATAGTTCTAATCCTCACTTACGCTTGGCCATGTAGTTTGACGAGTGCGGGTTGGATTAAGTCTTACTCTTTCGATACTCAAATCTCCTCCCAAAACTGGATGCTCATAAGATAATTAATCCAATCAAATCATCTCAATCAACTCATCTAGAATTAGCCGTAGGGAGACACTCATCATTCAATCAGTCTCATAGAGACTCCAACCATCTCATCAATTCAACTCTTAATCAATAGTTCAAGACTTAGGAAAATCATTAGGAAACAATCGAATAGACAAATCATTAGAGTTCATTTGTTGATACTCACAGGACTATCAAGTTTTATCATCTCATCATTATTCTCACATCAAAATCACAATTGACATTCTCAAATTAAGGCTCTAGACTCAATCCCTAGGTTCATTCATGCATACTTTCAAAAGTCAACATATAGGATTTGTACAATATCTTATGAAAAGTATTCAATTCATGAAAATAAGTTTATGATGATCATCAATATATGAAAATACATGTAATAGATATAATTTTGAAGTAAATAATCAAGAAAGTATTTCAACAAATATGTATGGGGGACTCATGGACTCTTAACTCCTCTATTACCATCAATGGGGTACGTAGGAGAACAATCCCATGCTTTAGTTTAGTCTTACATACCTGGAAAGTTGATATTACAATCAAAATTTGATGAATACTAGCTTTTTAGGAGAAAATCCTCGATCTTGGTAGTTTTTTTAAAGTGAAAGAACTTGAAAGGACGTTGGTTCAAGGAATTCTCTTTGATTCTTGAATTCCTGACTTAGAATCTATAGAGTTCTTGATGAATAATCCTAATTCTTAAAAAAAAAAAAGAATCAAAGAATCCTTTCTTGGAATTCTTAAATTCATTTTCTTGAAACTCTAGGTCATGATTTAAGATTATATTAGAGATTCATGAATAGATGAAGAAACTTGGGTTGGGTAACTTGAAATTTATGAAGAATAACTTACACTGATGATGAATCTAGAAAGCTAACCCTAGCTTGATGATTTTCTTGATGATTCTTGAGTGTTTATATTTTAGAGCGAAGGAGAGAATTTTAATTATAAAAGCTGACATTTTATGCGTTTTGGGACATTAAATAAACTCTCAAAGGTTTTTGGTAAAAGTACCCTAATAAAAAAATGAAAGAATTCATTTAGCTTAACCAGAAAGGGTTCATGTCAAGTCCACGACACGGAGTTGTCGTGGACCTTCAGATAACTTTGCAGGTCTTTAGTATAATGGTCATAACTTTCTACTTTGAATTTTGATTAAGACAAAATTAGATGCATTGGAAAGCTAATTCAAATATTTTCAATTTGAAATATCATAGGTCATTTAAATCATTATATTTTAGGAGATATAGTCATTTGAAGTTGACCTTTCTATCAACTCATATGAAAACTTAGTCGGTAGAAATTCTTTGGAATTATGGATGGAGAATTCGAAGCAGTGCAATGCGACATTTGAAGATGACCCTTCTATCAACTCATACGAAAACTTAGTCGGTAGAAATTCTTTGGACTTAACTTGATGTAAAAGATCTGTTATGACTCTAAATCATATCTAATATACTTTAAATACTTAGGAATTGATCCTAACATGTATATACAACCTAAAAGTCAGTGGTCCACCTAACTTTTATAAAATCTTACATTAGAACTCAAATGCCAAGAATGTTTTTAGCTTAACTTCATACTGGAGGGTTCGTGTGACCTCAGACCATCTCCAATTCTATTTCCAAACTAAAAAATTAACTTTAACACCTATAATCAATTAGGAATAATCAATTAAAATTCTATATCATCTGAAGGATGAATCGATCTTAGCTTAAAAAATTTGGGGTATTACACACCATTTTGTTTAGGTGTGTAAGAAGTAGTTAGTTGTCTGATTATGCGCTTTTCATTACATGATTTTTCAAATTGATTTGATAAATATTCACATCCTCAGTCGATTCTTAGAATCCTTATTCTTTTATTTAATTGATTTTAAACTTCATTCATATATCTTTTAAAGAACTTAAGTGCTTCAGAATTGTGAGAATCATGTAAATATAACTAAAGTGCATGAAATCGATAATAAAGTAATGAAATATGTAGCACCAGAACTTTTCCTCACATTCATTAGACCACAAATATTAGAATGGATTATTTGAAGTGGAAACTCATCTCTCTTAGCTTTCCTAAATGATTTTCGTGTAATCTTTCAGGCAAGATAATTTTCACAAGTTGGAAAATTAATTTTTGAATAAAGGACTCACATGTTCTTCTTTTGCCAACCTATTCACTCGTTCTTCCCCTATAGGACCTAATTTCTCATGCCATGTAATAACATCTATATTATTATTACTTGAAGAACATGCAATTATACAATGATCAATATAATAGTCATAAGTTGAAAGATTACAATATAAAATTATAAACCAATCAAAATAAAGTTCAAAATCTTGAAAAATATTACCTAGTGATATTCTTACATCACTACGACTAAAAAACAAATCGAAACCAACACCTAAAAGCATGGAGACATATACTAAGTTTCATTGAAATCTTTGGAGTGTATAAAATGCCATGCAATATCAAGAGTCGGCCACTATGCAAGTTTATTTTGCAAGTGCCTATTCCCTTGACTTTTAACCTAACATTATTTCTACATAAATCCATCTTGATTCAGGTGAAACTCGATGAAACTTCACAAATGCTTCTTGATCTCGACTCACATGGTCGGTAGATCCCGAGTCTATAATCCATATAGGATAAGACTCAGTAAGTTAAAAAAGTTCTTGAAACATATATAACACATGGAGATGCATTTTAAAATGCTACCTTTATTGGCTCAGTACATTTGTGAGCGAAATATCCTAAAATTTAGTAATTATAGCACTTCATTTTTCTTTTGTCTCTTTTGTTAAAAAAATATATTTTCTTGAAATTTGATTTGTTCTTTTTCTCATAGGGTCCTTCCTTGGTCTCCTTACCCTTTTCTTTCTTCTTCTAATTTTTCTTGCGCTCAAAATCTAAAGATTTTGTACCACTTAATTTAGTGACAAAAACATTCGTAGTAACTTTAGCAGCACCAAGCTGCTCATCTTTATGTTAAATATATTGTGCAATATCAGAAAATTTTTTGATGCTTTCATTGTGGGTCAAGTTAACCTTTAAATGTTCTCAACTTTTAGGAAGGGGTCAAATCACTGGTTGCATCTGCTGCTCATCCTAGAGAATGTGACTAACATTCTTAAGCTGTGCTATCATACTTTTATCTACCTAATAGCCACACATTGATCTATTGAGATTTTTTTATACACCTGTTGATCTAAATATGCATTCATAACTATGCATATTTTTAAATTCTAAAAATTGGAATGATCTTTAATCTGCGAAAATAATTATGCATATGAATTTCACTCCATTATTTTCATGATTTTGCCTATGACTTTCTCTGTTAAATTTGCATATCGTAGTATTAATATTATATTATTTAATTCATGGTATGTCATGAAAATATAGCTGAAAGTAACATGTATGTGATCCTTTCTGATAAAAATTGAGAGATTGTGATATACTTTTTTGAGCCTTTTAAAACTACAAACTCTTTTCTTAAAAGATACCATTTCTTCATCAAAGCTTTACTCCAAATGATGTAAAAGCAAAGATGCTATTATAAGCTCTTTTGATTTTTCAAAATAACTTGACTTCTTCTGATTTAGCCATTAATAATTCGTATAATTAACCATTGACTTCGTCCAGTGCCAACTTAATATATCCAATTGAACAAAAATTATTGGTGGCTCATATTCAAATTTCTTGACTTTACAGTAGATGCATTTTGTATTTTCACATGACTTATGAGTAGATGTTACTGATAAGTTGCCATCAATATCTCCTAAACTGCAAATTCAAAATAAACAAATTCAAACTTGAAAAGTATCTTCCTTATTTTTGAAGAATGAGGGGCAAATGATTGATCAAGAAAGACCTTTTATTCTTCTTAAATATAAGATTATGATTGGAGACAATTAAAATTAAATGTATTAGTGTAATATTATTTGTTGGTAACATCAATCAAACATCTTTATGTAAATGCGTGATCATCTATTTAATGAAATGCATCTCCAGCATCATTTTTCTCTGACAATGATTTAAGTAGCTAACTCTTTTTATGAGTCTACAACTATGGTTCTTCAACATGCCCATCTTCTAATAAATTAGTTGATGTCACATATTTTTGTATCTTGCATAATGCCCTTTCTTCATCCGAAAGCATTTTACATTTGAGCGCTATTAAATTTTTGATGTGTTCATGTGAGTATCTTTGAATTATAAATTATCTATAATGTTCAATTCTATTTGTATACTTTAATATTTGTTAAACTAAACTATAAATTTCATTTGTGAATTTAATTGAAAATCCATGAGTGATTATCTTGACTTTGAGCTTACGATCATCAATTTCAATTCAAAATTTTTGTAAATTCAGTATATGTCAATTTGATATTGACAAATCTAAAATCAGTATGATGATCATGTTATGCGTAAATTGGATCTTACTAAAAGTATCAGATTCTTATAACTTAACTATATAATAAAAATTTAAAGCACTTATTGATCAGGTTATGGTAAGCATCTTTTTTAATACATAAAGAAAGCTAATTAAGTTTTTCAAATTCACACCATCAGATTAATATTGCTCACTATACAATTTTTTTGTTCAAACAAACTAATTCTTTCGCTGTTGATAACGGTAAAATACATGCCTATATGTTGTAAATCTTATATTTTTTATTTATTTTAAAGGGAGATGATGTACATGTTCTTTGATGGCCTTTTTTTCAGTATATCCTCATTACATTTTGTTCATCCTCATCATTTATCGGCATTTCATCATCAAGTTAATGCATATCGTTAGCATGTAAACTCCTTCTTTGATTTGCATTATCCCTATCTTCGCTATCAAGCTAGATATAATATCTAGGGAGTACAAGACTTTTGAAGAAGTAATAGTTAACCAATATCATACCCAAGATCTCTTTTGTAGTAGTTGAGTGTAAGTGCATCTATGAGATTTCTAAATAAAAATCCCTTCTTCTGCTGTTGTATTGTCCTACTATACTTTTCTTTTGTTATTGGTTGATTCTTTATCAGAAAATGACCCATATATGAGAGTGTTAAAGACATAAGTTCATTTATTACCAACATTATAAATGTACAACATTAACATGAGAGCTACAAGAACATAATACAACCTCTAAATATATATTAAATACATTCCTAATTGCCATACGTTCATAACCATGATTTCTATATTTGTCTTTCATCTTCTACTGGCATCTTAACATCATAGCAGTGATGTCAAAATTCTATATTGTATCTTCTACTAACATTTTCTTCAGTGCATTTAATTATGTGTTGTTCTCCTTTTTGGAGTTGCCTTCCCCTGACTGATTCTCTTATCCTACTGCACATTCCTTCACAATCAATTGGTTCATTTACCATAGGGATATATACAGTAGTAAGGGTGGCAACAAAACCAACTCCTCCTGGTATCAGTATCAGTCCATCCTGATTTATTACCGAATCTAGTGCTGATCCGATCAAATTCAGCCAAGAGAGTATCGATATGGGTTATGGGATAGAAGTTTATATTTTTACTAGTAAGTCCTAGTCTGAAACTATTGGTATCGGCCTAGTACTTATCAATTTTTCTCTTAATGTTTTTTAAAAAATTATTAGTAATTGGCCGTTGGGGGATGGAGCCCATCCCAATGGCACAAATTGAGCATTTTCCAAAATATAGTTGTTTTCCAACAACTATCTCCCCCCGCCCCTTTTTATTTTAACCCCAAAAATTTTTTTTACACTTAAATTTCATATTTTCAAATATAAAAATCCACACCCTCTTTCATTATTTTTCATACCAATTCTCTCTCAACTTTCTCAACACTCTTAGTTCTGTATACTCTCAAGCTAATTATTTGTTATTTACTCTCAATTCTCAAATTCTTAATTTTGTTAATTTAAGTAGTTTGGAAATTTTGGTGGATTAAGTTGGAGAATCTTCAAGCTTCAAATTTCATCAATTTTTGACTTCTATGTCTTCTTTTACGCAGATGTTCGGTATATTTGTTCCAACTTACAATTTCATCTCTTTAGTTTTCATTCTTTACTAGTTTAATTATTTATTTTTTGTATTCATATTATCCTTAATTTCATTACTTCTAAAATTTTAATATGGATTCCAGTAGAAAAGAAAAAGGAAAAAGTACATTTTTAGTGGAATTGCTAATGCATTAATCAAAAAAAAAAAAAAAAAAAAAAATAAATCAATTGGTACTTCTTCAAAATTTAAATCAAGACAACCACCACTAAGAGTTAATACAAAAGATTTTATACATGTTAATGAAACTTTTTTAATGTTAATTCCAATACTAACTTAGATCATGAATTTTTTGAAAGAAGATTTGATAATTTTAATGAGTCACTAGATGGAAATGATAATGAAATTAATGATGATGATTCTTATTTTTGAGGATGATGAAACACAATTACTATTTACTGCTACTAGTTTCACTACTCCCTCTACTGTTTCCCCCGTTCATCCTTCTAGGACTAAGCCCAGGGAAGAATGCCCAAAAAATTGGTTATTCGGTAATTTAGGACCCAAAGTGAAGATAAAACTCAAGAGATTTGTAATAAATGTAAACATATTTGAAATGATAAAATCTCGAGAAAGAGGGATGGAATGAATCATTTAAGAATTCATTTGATGTGCTGTCGTAAATGAGTATTTTAGCAAGTTAATGCTATTGCGGAGGGTAAAAACTATGGTACTCCCCTTCCCGATTCATTCGTAGGAATAGTGTAATGACCCGACCCAGGGCTTAATCATCACAAAACAAATGAGATATCCAAAGGCATCTCATCCAAGCCATCTTTAGTATCTTAAGCAATCATAGACATAAATTTAAACTTTTACAAAATAAAAATAGGGAAAGGGTCTAGGGGACCAAATTATGACAATGAAGCACAACATTAAAAATAAATATTAGCATTTGTCCGTAATGTATACCGACAAAAGCATAGATGGACGAAACCAATATCGATCGATTTTCATCAAATAGAAAAAAACTCTATACAAAGGCAACATAGAATGTAAAAGCCTCACAAGGGCCAACATATATATCAGTGTCTCATAAAGCTAGAATAGAAAATGGTAGAGTCACAAACTAAGGGGTCACCACAAAGGTACTAATCTCGAATGTCTAAAAACTAGTAACGAGCTGGTGAAGGAGTACCTGTCCCTACATGGTTAAATTATGCAGGCAAAATATGCACTAGTATGTTGAAATGTACTAAGTATGTGATATACAATGCAAACATAAAATTGTAATGCCATTGTCATGACCCAAACCTAGGGCTTAGACGTTACACGATACATAAGGAACCCGAAAGGAGACACCAAGCAAGCCTTTTAACATATCATTACACATCATTGGTCTAGGAAGTAATAAAATATAATAAGAGTATGTAAATAGGGATGAATGGGGCTAAGGGACAACTTTCATATCATAAACATCAAGACTCTTAAGAGAGTCAAAGGTCATAGCATCATACATAACATGTCCAACAACACCTCTTACCATAGAACTTAGCGGGGACCAAGCCAAGTAATTGGCCTCACCCTTATAGTCAATACATTTATAAAAAAAAGATAGTCTTAGAACATAGCATGAGATCATAAATATCATCCCCTGAATAGAGGACTCACTAACAAACTTGGGAGAAATCATACTAGCCACGTGGAGGAGGATTCTCAAATGGAGCTCTGGTTCCTACATAGTGACATCATATAGGTATAGAGTATGCGTTAGTATGTTTGAATGTACTAAGTATGTAGGATGCAATGCAACAAGAGGTAGGTAACATAATCGAAATGCATAAGCATAGACAATGAGTAGCATATAATAATATGACATGCACGGAAGATGCTTGTAGTAAACCATGCTTATATAGAACATAATACATGTGTAAGGAGTGACCATTATTAGTGAATATCCAATGCCTACCACCTTCTTGAAGACTCGAATGAGATCCAAACCCTTCAATTGGTTGATGAGGTATCAATCTCTCAACATGGTTGATGAGGTACAAACTTCCTAACATAATTGACAAGGTACAAATCTCTCAACATGGTTGCACGGACCTACCACCTCCTGAGCGAGGCAATCGAGGTACAAACCCCTGGATACTTGGTAACACCCTCAAGCAATTTACATCAAAACCCTTCATCAAATCTCATAACAGATCTTAGATTCATAGCTTAAAACATGTTAAAACAATCACAATTTTATGAAACCCTAATATTGTGTACAGTGAAATTCATAATAAGCAAGACCCATGAATAAATCAACTTTAAATCATGCAATTTTTGGTAAAAGAAAGGTTGGACATCATGGGTGAACGGAACCTATGAAAGAAACCTACATACCTCGACTTTGGAGAATCCTTGAAGAAGATTGAAAATGGAGACCTGAAGCTTGAATGAGAACCTTAAGATCCAGATGGGTTTTGGGATTTTAAATTCGGAGGTAAATATTGTCTAAGCGTTTGATAGAGTATTTAAGAATGTCTTGAATGATATGAGGGTCAAATAAGGATAAGTATAGGTATTCTCATACATGAGAACACTTAGGGCCAAGACTCAAAGTCTTGGATCAGATTAAAAAATAGACATAAAATATACTAGTCCACGTCGAGCTAAGGGCATGGACTGCTCACTGGAAATCGCATTTTGCAACTTTCAAATTTTGATACGATTACTCTTAAATCTAGGGTAGATCCATTTTCCCCTTAATTTGACCCTTTGAACAAGAATATGAAGTCAAAATTTTGATATCATGGACGGATTTTGAGATATATGGAAATTATGATTTTAGCCACTTCTAAGGCACATTTTCAGGTACTTTTTGGGGTCATTTCAGCCATCATTCATAAGTGAAACATATAGCTATACATGAGATAGTAAAGTACATAAATATGAGCTTAAGTATGCACAAGGAACATCCGACAATATGATAAGAGGAAATGCATAAAAATCACATGTAATGGAATCATAAACTTGTAGGAGTAGACCTTAACTAATATATAAAACCATGTGAGATAACACATGGAATCCAACATAACCCCCTATGTTGGCATGTAGAGACTACTTATTTGGTGAAACTCCGTCACTTTGCATGCTACTTTATATAACATCAATGACCTACGTGGATCCACTAGCCTAGCCTATAAGGGCTTTTATGGTGGCACATAGTTATGGGACAATGCGATTTGGCTCTAACAGGTGATGCCTCAACTAGAGAAATGAGCCCCAGTCTCAAGTCCTCTCGATGCTAAGTCATCCCATGAGACCTTTAAAACATATACATAGTCAATTTATGATACTTAGAATCATAAGTAGCAAATCATAAGAGTAGCTCAAACTTAGGACCACCAAGTGAGAATTGTCCTTTAATCTCGGGGACCTTCTTAAATATCTTTTAGGGCAATTGTCAACATACTTATATCTTTGACAAATCATAACTTTAAAACTTAGCTTTAATGCCCTAATCATCACTATAAATCATGCAACTTGACTTGAAAATAGGTGGGCTAAGATTTAAGTTGGAACAATCATAAATCACAAAACTATGCATAAATCATGAAAATTCATTTAAAACATAAGAAACAACCCATACTTCATTATTTAACAAAAATCATCATTAGGGTCATTATTATTGACTTGAAAAACATAAATCATTTGGTAAAATATCATGAGACAACATTAAGATCATTTGATAGCATAATATATCATGAAATCATCATTAGCATGCTTGGTAACTTAAAGGAACTTAAAGAAAAGGTAAAATACATTATGAAGAATTTTGTGGGTGAAAGGATACCCGCAAATCAAACTCACATACCTCAATTAGTCTCCAAAAAGAGAAGCTTGAATTCTTTGGCAAGAACTTGAAAATCCTAACCTTGACTGGACTTTTCTAGAGAGAGTATTTGCCTTCAAAAATTTTAGGAATAAAAGAATGGGAGAATGACTAAGAATTATAGGGCGTCTAGTTTAGGCCTCTTTGAATCCCAAAAATAACATAGTATAGGAATATAATTTATGGAAATGACAAAATTTCCCTCATTAAAACTGTCAGAATGAACTACAAAAGCTTGATTACGGGCCATAGTTTGAACCACGGACCGTAGTCTTTCTATCCTGTTCCCCTTTTCAAAACTTCAAAAACTATTTTACTGATCCAAAACCATGAAAACTTTTGTATAGATCATCTTTTGACCTGCGACCCGTGGTTGGACTCATAGAGTCCTTACACACTTAATAAATTTCTTACTTTTCTATGCTTCATCTATGAAGGGCTTATAGGGGTTGTATAACAGTCTGTGGACAGTTCTATTAATTGTAGGTCACTTTTCAGATACTCCAAATTTCTTTCATGTTTAACTACAAACGTCAATTAATCTGTGAGCTGCCATTGGCTAGTGGGTTAGTCCACACTTGAAAACTTTTTTCCATTACTGAAGTTTATATTTATAGACCAACCTAGGGGCCGTAACTCAACCTATAGGCCATACATAGGCCTCATAAACTGATCCCAGGTCATTTTTAGTCCAACATTTTCTATGCTCTTAGGCTCCTAAATTTAGGGTCATCACAATATCTCCCCTTTGGGAACATTCGTCCCCCAATGTATTTGAAGGTAGGCTTTAAGGAGTCAATCATCAGCTAATAGCCCAGCATGCATGCAAAAATTCAACTTAAACATCCTTTCATAAAATTTTCAAAATCCATATTCAAAACATGTCTCAAAACAATCCATAAAATATAAGAATAAGTGTATGCATCATGCAAAGAATTAGAGGTTTTAGGAAGAATTTCTTAGTACTTTAGGCTTGAGTAGAGTGGAATAGATACGTATCTATTTCCGCTTTCCATGTATCACCCTCAACTTATTGATTTCTCCAAAGTACTTTGATGGATGCAACTTTTATGAACCTTAGCTTTTTCGTTTGCCAGTCTAGAATGTCAATCGATATTTTCTCATAACTCAAATCCTCTTCAATGTCCACATATTCCAACGGAACTATGGAGCTTGGATCACTTATGAACTTCCTCAACATCGACACATGAAAAATTGGATGAATGAAATGTATCTCATTAGGTAGGTCCAACTCATATGCCACTTTTCCTACTCTTCTCACCACTTTGTAAGGCCCTACATACCTAGGGCTCAATTTCTATTTCTTACCAAATCGGATCACACCTTTCATAGGAGATATCTTTAAATAGACCCAATCACCAATTTGGAACTCAAGATCTCTTCTCCTTACATTGGAGTAGGACTTTTGTCGATCAGCTTAGGCCATTTGTAACTTTTCTCTTATACTTTTATTTTTCTCCATAGCAGTCATTGCTAGGTCTGGTCCTAGCAATGCCACCTCACTAACTTTAAACCAACCAATGAGTGATCTATACTATCTACCATATAATGCCTTGAATGGTGCCATCCCAATTCTTGCATGATAACTATTGTTGTAGGCAAACTCGATAAGTGGAAAATGCTCATCCCAACTCCCTTTAAATTCCAACACTCAAGCTCTCCACATATCCTCCAAATAGTAAATAGTCCTCTCAGCTTGTATAATAATTTGGGGATAAAAAGTGTCACTCAACTTCACCTTAGTACAAAGCCTCTTTTGGAATGATCTCCAAAAATGAGAGGTAAATTGTACACCACAATCTGATATGATGCATAATGGAATCCCATGTAACCTCACCAATTCTCAGATATATAGATAAGCATAATCTTTGGTAGTAAATATGGTCTTAACCAATAAGAAGTGAGCTGACTTTGTCATACAATCCACTATCACCCATATGGAGTAAAAAGGCTTTTTAGTCTTTGACAACCCCACTACAAAGTCCATATTGATTTCTTCCCACTTCAAGTAGGAATGTCAACGTCTTGGGATAGGCCACTCGGCCTTTGATGTTCCACTTTGGCTTGTTGGTAATTGGCACACTCTAGCATGAATTGAGGAATGTCCTTCTTCATCCTATTCCACTAATAGATCTCTATTAGGTCTCTATACATCTTTGTAGTGCTGGGATCAACGGAATATGAAGAGTTATGAGTTTCTTGTAATATTAACTTCCTTAACTCACATTCATTGGGTACACACAACCTTCCTTGATATCGGTGTACACCATCTCCTTCTTGTGAGAAGACTTCTATCTTTCCTTCTTTCATGAGGGTTTTCAATTCAAATAAGGTGCAATCAAGGTTTTGCTTATACTTAACCTCCTCAATCAAAGAAGATTCGGACCCATGAAGATCGCACTACTATTTTTGGAATCATTTAACTTTACCCCTACTCTATCCAACCTATGGACATCTTTAGTCAACTCTTTCTTTCCATCATCTTCAATATATGATAGACTATTCATAGAAACTATATTAAGGGCATCAGCTACGACACTGGCCTTTCTTGAGTGGTAGTTCACACTCATGTCACATTCGTTGAGTATCTCTAACCATCTTTGTTGCCTCAAATTGAGATTCTTTTGGGTGAACACATATTGGATGCTTTTGTGGTCGGTGAAGACATCTATATAAACCCCATACAAGTAATGTCACCAAATCTCAAAGGTGAACACCATCGCTGCAAGCTCAAGAACATAAGTCATCTAATTCTTCTCATGTACTTTCAATTGTCTTGAAGCATAAACAATCACCTCACCATGTTGCATTAGCAAACACCCCAACCTAATCCTTGATGCATCATAATAAATAACAAACCCATTATTTCCTTCCAGCAATACCAATATTATAGCCAAAGTTAGTCGATTCTTCAAAGTTTGGTAGCTTTTCTCACACTTATCCATACACATAAATTTTGCTTTCTTTTGGGTCAACTTGATGAGTGGGGATAAAATACAAGAGAAATCTTTCACAAACCTTCTATAATATGCGTCTAAAAGGACACCCATAACCACTATAATCTTGCACAACTTTTCCTCCAAAGGGATACCCATAACCACTATAATCTGATAGGCCTTATCAATAAAGTCAAGCGGATCCTCCTCCATCTTGGAACTATGACACTCCAGAGGGTTCATCCTCATGAAGTCTCTCACTCTATTGAGCGGAGTAGGTACTTGGGAAGGAACGAAGATCTCCCTATTCATGTGCTACTAAAATAAAATACTTTTGATGCTTAAAACTTAGAATTTTATGTGTTCTCAAAATGATGTTTATAGGTTTGATGTGTTTCAAGTTTGTTTTTCTGGATTTCAGGAATTGGGATGATTTTGGGCAAATTTTGTAGATTTCAAGTTTTTGAGGATGTACGAGGTTTACTGTGGGCCGTGGTTTATTCCACGAGCCTTAGCCTGAGTTCATAGGTCAGATAAGTGAAAAGATGATTTTTAGATATTAAAGTTACGAGTTGTCAGATGAGCCGTAGAATCATTTACAACCTATATGTGAGTTCTTATGTTGAAGATCAGAAAATATGCTAAGTGCTGAATTGTTATCAGACAAGGGTTCTACTAGTTGTAATCCAGATAATAGGTCATGGATAAGATCGTTCCCACAGGATTATGTTTTGAGGATTTGCTAAAAAGTCATCAGACGATACCCCTTACAGGCCGTAAGTGAAAAGACGACCCATAGGAGGAGTTTGTAGGTTGAAGAAGGATTTTGTACAGTGCAAATTATGAAACCTAGGTGCAGGCCGTGATTCTATATACGGCCTATAGCCTTGTTCGTTCGAGTTACCCATTCCAATTTTCTTATTTCATTTTAGATTTGATTTTTACTTATTATAAATAGGTTTTTAAAGGTTTTTAGAGGAGGAAAAACCAGAGAGCAGTTAGGACAATGAGATTTTGTTACTTATGATTATTTTTGGCATTATATTGGAGTTATTACCTTATTTCTTGTGGAGATTTTGAATTTATTATTTTTCAATTAATCATTATGAATGTTTAATTATGCTATTCCATAACATGATTCTTTCATCTACAATAAGCATGCGTAATTAAATCCACAACTAGGGTTGTGGGAACCATGAAGAACTAACAAAGTAGAGATCGGATAATGTGTAGTCTTTAGAAAGTGTGCATGTATGTATTAATTATATCTTTCCTTAGAATGCTTTTTAGTAGTGACCAATGTTATAACTCATCAAATTCTTACTAGATCAAGGGGGTAATGAATGGGATAAGGGATAATTAACATAATTTGATGTGGTCCCTCTCATCTAATCAACCTAACTAGATTGAGGGATGGTTGTACTGGAATAAAAGATAAGGGTTAGTAATGCAACACTAAGGGGATAGATCAAATCACATAGTGAAATTTGCCTCTTGCCTGGATCAAAGGGTTAGGTAAACATAACTTACCAGTTCTAGATGCTACACACTAGAAAAAGTTACGACTATCTGGCTATACTGAGTTAGGAATTCAAAGGGAACACATTACACTAGTTACTTCTCTCATTCATTTCTCAACACTTTCTCTTGACAATTTGATTCTAATTTAGGATTATTTCTCATATCTTACAACCCCTCCTTTGGGAGATAAGTATATTAATTCAATTTAATTGCTCATAATTATTCTAGGTCTAGACCTTATTCTTAGTGGGATTGACCCTAACCATTTTTAGATTTTATATTTTGACAACGACCACTTATACCTATATTGAGAGGTATAGTTTGGGCGACATCACCTATTAGCTTGGTTGGCCAATGCTTGGGCCAACATAGTGAAAGCAGCTCAAAATCTATATGAGACACCCTATCATCTTGTTGAAGTGGAGGGACTTGTTATTTTAGAGTGCCTTTTTAGTGTGGAGATCTCTTTGACAGCATGATCTAGAAATAATCAAAGAGGTCATCGTTAGTAATAGAGAGACCTCAGTAAACTCTAAAGTCATGAAATGAATAAGAAAAGAAGGGAAGACTTTCCTAAACCATCTCATATTTTCTCACTCAATATAGTGGCACATTTCTACCTTGAATAAGACTTTACTCAATGAGCTATGCATGGACATCTGAGGAACATTCTAAAACCTCATGATTTGACACCAAGTTTGTAATGGTCCGACCTAGGTCCTAATCATCACACGACAAATAAGATACTCGAAGGCAACTCACCCAGACCATCTTTAATATCTTAAGCATTCATAGGCATAAATTTAAACTTTTGTGAAGCTTTATGTTCGTGTGTGATAAAGAAAAAACAAGAAAGAAAGAGAAAAAGGAACAAAGATAGAAGGATATGTGGATTAAATTCAAACTATTAAAATTATGGGTGACAAAGGACTAAAACCCTCACCTTCCAATTTATTTCAACAACTCAAATAAAACCTTAGAAGGAAAATTGAAGGAAACTAAGAACCACAAATGGGCAACGTTCAATTAACCAAGCAAGTAAGTCAACGAACAATTCTAAGAGTTCACCCTAATTACTCACTAGTTACTCACTAAGAAGATACTACAATTTGAGAATTCAACATTCAACATAGTCTAAGTCTTCCAAATGCTAATGTAAGAATATTTATACTAAGTAAATAAAATAAGATATTTTCTTTACAATTTTACCCTTAATGAATAAGGGCCTTGTTTGGTTTCCTTCTTTTCAAATCGTTGAATTCAAGTAGTAGCCATTTGCACACATGACCTCTTTTCTTTCTTCTTCTTACCTTGATAGATCTTTCACACATTGTAAGCATTTCTTGGGTGACTCTCTAGCTCCTCTAATGCTTCCTTGTTCATGATCATTGCTTGTAGGTCTTGGAGATCTTTTGCTTGACTCTTTGTGAATGGTCTTGAGGGATACATGCCACTCATATTGGTGCCATCTCTACTTTACATGTAATTATCCTTAATGAGTAAGGGCCTTGTTTGGTTGCCTTCTTTCCAAATCCTTGAATTCAAATAGTAGCCATTTGTACACATGACCTCTTTTCTTCCTTCTTCTCACCTTGATATACCTTCCGCACATTGTAAGCCTTTCTTTGGTGACCCTTAGGCTCCTCTAATGCTTCCTTGTTCATGAATATTTCTTGTAGGTCTTGGAGATCTTTTGATTGACTCCTTATGAATGGTCTTGAGGGATACGTGCCACTCATGTTGGTGCCATCTCTACATGGCATATTATCATCCTTAATAAGTATGGGCCTTGTTTGGTTGCCTTCTTTTCAAATCCTTGAATTCAAGTAGTAGCCATTTGCACACATCATCTCTTTTCTTCCTTATTCTCACCTTGATAGACCTTTCACACATTGTAAGCCTTTTTTTGGTGACCCTCAAGCTCCTCTGATGCTTCTTTATTCATGAACATTGCTTGTAGGTCTTGGAGATCTTTTACTTGACTCCTTGTGAATGGTCTTGAGGGATACGTGCCACTCATATTGGTGCCATATCTACTTTGCATGTTATCATCCTCCCCTTCTTGAAAAGGATTTTTCCTCGAATCCAAAGATTCACCTACAACATAAGGAGATAAATCACTAACATTGAAAATATTATGAGCATTATACTTACTTGGCAAGTCAATCATGTAGGCATTATCATTGATTCTCTTGAGTAATTTGAAATATCTATCTCCTCTTGGGCTTAGCATTTCTTTTCAAATATATGGAAACCTCTCTACCCACACCCAATCATTTGGGTTGAAGATCAGTTCCTTTCTCCCCCAATTCTTTCGAATAGCTACCTTAGAATTGTTCTTTTCAATGGTCTCTTTAACCTTGGCATAATTGGTCATCATCTCTTTTGCCCTTTGCTTGACATCTAGGTTCGAAACAACATTACTTGATAATGGAGACATGGTTAGTGGAAATAAAGGTTTTAAGTCATAAAATGCCCCAAATGGTGACATTCTAATAAAAGAGTGGAAAGACCGATTGTATACAAATTCAATCATGGGTAAATGGTCTTCCTAAGTAGTTGGGGTTCCTCTAATCATGCACCAAAGCACACTTCAAGAGTCCTATTCACTATTTCAATTAGTCTATCCGTTTGAGGGTGGCAAGAAGTAGAGAACATAAGTATGGTACCAAGTGTACCCCATAGACTCTTTCAAAATTAACTAAGTAATTTGGAATCCCTATCACTAACAATAATTTGAGGGACTCCATGCAACTTAAGAGAATTGATGACAAATAAAGATACTACATAGGATGCATCATCACATTTATGGCATGGAATAAAATGAGTCATGTTATAAATCTACCCACTACTATAATTATGCTACCATATCCTCTTTTAGGCTTAGGAAGACCCAACATAAAATCCATAGAGATATCTATCCATGGACCAATAGGAGTAAGGAGAGGGGTATACTTACCTTGGGGTCGAGTCGTGGATTTGGCATGCTTACAATTAAGTCATTGTCCACAAATTTGCTCCACATCATGCTTCATCTTGCGCTAAAAGCATTTCTCCTTTAGAATGTCAAGTGTTTTGGGTACCCCCAAGTGTCCCATCAAACCACCACTATGAGCCTCCTTGACAAGTAGCTCTCTCCATGAGCTCATAGGAACACAAGCTCGTCCATCCTTGAACAAAAATCCATCAACCAATTGAAACCTATCAACCCGCTTCCCTTGGGTAAGATTATCAAAAAATATCTTTGAAGTTGGGATCCCTAGGATAGAATTCCTTTAAGCTTTCAAATCCCATCATTCTAGAAGCCAAGGTAGTCACCAACATAAACCTTCTTGATAGGTCATCCACTACCACATTTCCCTTGCCTTGCTTGTCATAGTCCAGCAAAAGAGAAGAAACAATACTAGGCAAAGTGCTAGTATTTTGGTTAGCACACAATAAAAGATGGGTGTTGAAATGACATACTAGAAAGCATCCCTCATCCACACCCCTTAACACACTTGCTTGGCTTTGCTATCATGCATACATTCTCCTTAATTTTAGCCAAGGAACCTCCTTCCCTTGGAACAACAATGGAACTTCCACCACCAATAATTAAAGAACACACTTTATCTTGAATTTTGCACCCAACATGAAATAGATTCTCCCTTTGATCAAGTTCTTCTTTGGAAAGGGATCCCTAAATTCTTCTCACAACACATGAAAAATTAGAATTCACCTTCAAGTCTTCATCATTATCAAGCAAAGATTTTCCTTTCCCCATGAAGCAAGCAAAATTTACCCTCTCATCCAACCATTCTTCTTTATTTCTCATCCTATCTCCTCTATATCCCATCCTATCTCCTCTATTCCCCATTATATCTCCTCTATACCAATAATCTCGGCCTCTCATACCATGATACCACCCCAAGTCCCGAGGTCGAACTCCTTCCCTTTGTAATCCATAAGTATCCCTACCCCCATGCTCCCAAAACACATCATTATTGAGATATCCATGCATTTCATCATAGAGGGGATTTTGATACTGGTAAACTTGGTAGGGAATTTGTGGTACATTTGGAAGAGGTGATGTAGCTTATCTTGGATGGTTTGAATTGTAGTTCATTTGAAAAGTGAGATTTTAATAGCTTCAGGTTCGGCTTTGTGGAGGAAAACATAGACTATGGGCTTATCCCGAGGTAATAGTGGTGGAATGCATCAATACCCTACTCACCTCCTCATTTTCGGGTTGAATTGCTTTCATTCAATTAACATTCTCCACCCGTACCAACCTTTCCTCCAAACCTCCCATCCTCCCAATCATTTCCTCTATTTGTTTGGAGAAATAAACAAGAGTTTCCATGATGGTCTTTGAAACTTCCCCAATTGGACTTGTATTAGACATGATACCTACAACACTAAACAAATAAGATTAGAAGCAAAAGCCTCACATCACTCGTATGTAACTCTCAATGCACCTTCTATGGCGCCGTCTCAAAATTGATAATGAACTAGCTCCACTCAATCAATTCAAGGTCACCTATCATTTATCGTAGAATGGATTCTTATGACTCTTGAAAGAACGAAGACTCAAAAAAAGCATAGGAATATGAATAAAAAGAAGAAAACTAGAAGAAAGAGGCACAAGAAATATCGGACTAAAAAAACTAAGTAACAAAAGTAGAAGAAATACTTGTTGTTACCTAATTAGGTTGAAGAATCAAAGAGATGATTTAATATTTAAAAACTAGTTAACAAGTAATTGCTAATGTCAATTAGTTGTTAAATAGTTGAGGAATGAAAGAAAAATGAGTGACAAAGAAGAAGAATTGAGTTCGGACACTTAGAAAATTTTTTGAAGCCTTAAGGTGTTCATGACTTGAAAGAGGTTTGATTTGATGATTAAAACTAGTTAACAAGTAATTGCTAATGTCAATTAGTTGTTAAATAGTTGAGGAATGAAAGAAAAATGAGTGACAAAGAAGAAGAATTGAGTTCGGACACTTAGAAAATTTTTTGAAGCCTTAAGGTGTTCATGACTTGAAAGAGGTTTGATTTGATGATTAAAACTAGTTAACAAGTATTTAAAGAAATTAATTACTTATTAAATAGTTGGATAATTGAAGCACAATAATTTTAAAAAAAGAATCACGTCATTTGGACACTTAGAAAAAATTTTATGTCTAAAAATCCTCCCATACTTAGAAAAATTTTGGGGTATAAAAAGTTTGCAGAATTTACTCTCTAAAATTGTAGTACACACGCCATGTGGCACATATGGATTGTCCCTGGGCGTTGATTTGGCACTGATGTGGAAATATATTTTTTTTTAATTTAAAAAAAATTAATTTTTTTTCTAATTTGTTTTTTTAAATTTCCACTAAGGGCCAACAAACACTTTTGACCAACTTTAACTTGAGAAAAGTAGATCAAAAATGTACCTTTTGATCTTCTTTTTCTTCAAGAACACACACTAAATCCCAAACACCTTCAAATCAACTCGAAATTGGCTCAAAATTTATTATTAGTTTCCCCTTGATATAGAGAACAAACCCCAATGATCATTAACCTTCAATTTCTTTTCAATCAAAGAATCCACTTTCAAATTTTAAAAAGTTTGAATGTTCAAAATCTTTCAATGGTGACTTCACTTCTACAACTCCAAATTGAATGAAATTTGAGATTTAGGATGGGAAAACACTAATACACAAGAATCTAGTGTCAAAAACAACAAATCAAATGAAAAATGTTTAGGTATTTTTTGGGGGGATTTTGAATTTTTGAGTGGATCAGAATTTCAAGATTTAGATTTGTGAAAACAGACCTAAACCGAAGCTCTGATACCAAACGATAAAGATCAAATAAGAAAAAAAGAGAAAAGGGAACAAAATAAAAGGATATGTGGATTAAATTCAAACTATTGAAATTATGGACAATAAGGAACTAAAATCCCCACCTTCCATAACAACCCAAATAAAACCCTAGAAAGACAACTGAAGAAAACCAAGAACCACAAATGGGTAACACTTCAATTAATTAAATCAACAAGTCAACTAACAATTCTAAGAGTTCACCCTATTTACTCACTAAGAAGACACTACAATTTGAGAATTCAATATTCAACATAGTCTAAGTCATCCAAATGATAAAATAATACTATTTATACTAAGTACATAAAATAAACATTTTCTTTATAATTATACCCTTAATGAGTAAGGACCTTGTTTGATTGCCTTCTTTTTAAATCCTTGAATTCAAGTAGTAGCCATTGCACACATAGCCTCTTTTCTTCCTTCTTCTCACCTTGATAGACCTTCCATACATTTTAAGCTTTTCTTTGGTGACCTTCAAGCTCCTCTAATGCTTCCTTTTTCATGAACATTGCTTGTAGGTCTTGGAGATCTTTTGCTTGACTCCTTGTGAATGGTCTTGAGGAGTACATGCCACTCATGTTGGTGCCATATCTACTTTTCATGTTATCAAGGGTATCCTTCCGGGGCGTGACATCGAGCCCCCACCTTAAGCCTCTTTTGGTGCTAAGTCTAATCCCATAGAATACTTGAAATATTCATAAAATTAATCATAACTTGAATGACTCATATAAACCTAATAACATGGCATGAGTAACTCATTCAAATACTTGACCCTTACACATGGCATATACCTTATACTTGAGGGTAAAAACAATGCATAGACTTGACCCCTTCTAGTAGGCATCACCTTACACATGAGGGTAGAGATTATAATATGCTTGACCCCTTCTAATGAGAGTTGGTACATGAGGGTAAAATGGTATCATGCTTGACCCCTTCATATGTACATAAGGGTAGATAGTTATTATGCTTGACCCCTTCATGTAGACATTATTTACTCACAAGAGGGTAGAAATATAGAATAAGGGCTCAACATTACTTTCAAGTCATAGAAACTTTTCATGAGTTTAATACATGCTTGAGAGCCCATAATTTAACATAACATGTTTGTCTTGTAATTTATGCAATAATTTTTCATCAACATAAAAATCCTTGTCAAGTAAATTTAGTCAAACACCGTGGGTATATGTACATATAGTTAAAATCACGCATTTCAAGAGTATAAGACAAGAAAGGAGTAAAACCAACTCATTTTAAGGTTATTCAAACCAACCCACCAATATTGTAGTAAAATTCTCATTTATTCAGAAATTATACTTCAAGATACACAGTGAAAAATAGTTAGTTTGAACCATTCTTAATCAGTCCATTTCAATAATATGCATTACCTTCCAAAATATGGACATGGGACCATGAAATTCATCTTATCAAGAAAACCCTAGTAACAAGACTAGCTCATCTAATCTTATTTTTTGTAATGTTGAACAATTCTCCTTGGTTGGAAACCAGTGGGGTAATGCCTCCGCAACTACTATGTATTGATGCATATTACTAAGTAATATATTATTTTCTGTTTTTACCCAAAAAAAAAAGTATAGATCCATAACTGGCATTCTGAATTTTTAAAGAACTTAAGTTCCATATAAATGCATTTACGTGTAAGAACATTTACAAAAACTGACCATTTATAAGATAAATATTAGGATAGGTTTTACATTAAATTTATAGTAAATGATAACTTGATAATTAAAAATATAAATTAATATACTATCAGAATTAACAACTTGAACAAATTGACAGTATAAAAGAATTTACATTAGGAGTGTATACAATTAAAATTAATTGCTCAATGTGTTTGAAAACTTTGCCCAATGTCCACCGACTTTCTGCAAACTCAAATAAGAAAATCAAAAGAAAGTAGAGATATAAAGTGTGTTGCTTCTATTCCTTTGGCACTTTCACGTCCACTTAAAGTGATATATATTGAACATTTCCCAATTGAAATGACACTTCATATCCATTCGGTTTGTTAATAATGGAGGGAGGCGTAAGAATTTTAATTTTATAAAAAACTTTAAATATAAGCAAAAAAAATTAAGAAAATTTAAAATCTATAATATCATGGTCATCCAGATGTCCGCTTTGTTGGAACCAGTATTAAGACAAAAAATCATTGCACGTTGTAGTTGTGTGCTACTATTACACTTACTCTTTTTTTTGTTGAGTACAGAGTATTTGAGTATTTTCATGCGGCTATCGAGAGAGCTCATTTAGGATATCATTGATTGTAGAATTCAAGGGTGAGCCAGTTTTTCAGACTTTGTCATGACATATGACCTGAACTCGGGTGTGATGGCACTTATCCTAACTCACCAAGACAAATCAATCTAAGACGACTATAAAACAAATAAAAGCAAAAATAAAGCAAAATTAAGTAGAAGTACTAACTTTAATAAAAAATGATAAGCCGCAATGCTAAAATACCCCTAAAATCTGATTTCACATGTACAAGCCTCTATGAATACTAGAAATCGAAAGAAATTACAAGTCTTTTTTTTTTGTATCTCTAACATAACAAGAACATAGAAAGACAAGATGAGGTTTCACTGAGATGACTAGCAGCTATCTCTCAATCTTCCACAAACTGCCTCAGATTCAATTAGGAAAAAGATAATCAATGAGGTCTGAGCTCACAACCTACACAAATGTAAAAGCAAGGGATGAGTACCAAACAATATGATACCCAAAAATTAGCCCTATTCACCCTAAGTAAAGCTATACAAAACTCAAGTACTCCGTCACACTCCAATCGAACGTTCATAACAACCACCTGCATAAACTAAACAACCCAATGTAGCAAATAATATCCAAAAATTAAAAGATCTAACAAGAGAGCTCAACAAATTAGGATAGTCAATTAGTTTCATCCACGCATAGATAACAGAGTACATTAGCAATAAGATTCAATTGGAGATGATGGAGTGCAATGCGATGCAACTATCACATAGAAATAATGCATGTCTGTCCTTTGTGACACACTTGCTGAATCTCAGTTCGAAATCCATGAAGGATATATTCGCCCATGTAACCTATCATAGCGCGTGTGTCCCAACCTCTCATATAGAACTTTCCAAGGAGCATGTGGTCCAACTCCTCAGAAGATACTTGCCACAAAGCGTGTGGCTTGACCTCTATTTCTTATCATGTCTCATAGAGTGTTTCAATACCTTTCATGGAGCATGTGGTCTTACTCCAATTTCTCACTATTTCTTATAAAGTGTTTCATCATATCAATGTTATAGAACCAATGCAAATATAGCATGATCATAAATATGAATGAAAAGATAAAAATTATCACTATCAAACCACAATCTATATCAATATAGCTATGTTCTTCATCAACAAAGAATCAAAAAAGTGACTTTGATCATCCACTTCACGTCATATAGATTTATATTATCACGTTGATTTTTTAATGTCCCTTTTTCTCATCATTGAAATCATATGACATGGGTGTATAAATATAATCTCAACCCCTTCATCAAGTTCAGTAATTCCCTAACATACAAGGAAGAAATACAAAGTTCCATACACTTAACCAAGAGTCAAGAAGTCTACTCGCCTCAACTCAATCCATTTACTACTCCACAACTTGAGCCTTTTCTTTCTACGACCTCCGAATGAACAAAGTCCATTTAAATATAGAATCACAATAAGAATTCAAGAAAAACACACTCAATTTAATAATTTTGAAGACCGAATTTGAAATGAGTCAAAATTTCACGCTCAAGAAAGTAGGAGTAAATTTGAAAATTAATACATAATTATATCAACCAAAGCATTTGAAAATTATCGATGTAATTGAATTTAATTCATAATGCTCAATTTATCAAAAGTACATGTTCATGAACAAAGTCAAAAAATTTGAATCTTAAAATAAAAAATTAAAGGTTGAAATCATGAATAATTAATGAAAATTAAAGATTGTTAGTCAAACTCATTTATCCAATAGTTTAATCTTGAAAAATCACTTTACAATAGCCACCTAAGAGTTTTCAAGGCTAAAAAAGAAAAAATGAGGAAGAAATTCCTAAATCAGTCTACAAAACACCCCTATGATGTCGCTTAAGCAATTTGAGGCCGCTTTTGTCACCCCGCAACCCGAACTAGGCAAGCCTCACTATCACGTGCGATGCCAATGTTGATTTTGTGGCTACCACGATCATGATGCCTAGCCACAAAAGTGGTCCATGCGAACAGTCACTCCCCCAAAAAAGTGAAGGACCCTCTGCTTAAGTGATGGTCGCAATCGCAGTCACCCATTTGGAATCACGACAACAGACAACAGATATAAAAAATAAATTTAGGCTACGCAAAAATTCTAAATCGACCCTCGAGATTCATTTGAAACTCTATAGATAAAAATCTTATATGTTATTTTGCTAAATTTGATGTTCAGGACTCAATGAAATCATCATAATTTGAATCCGAACTCTTCTTGACTCAAAATTTAATTAGCCATAACTAGATTAACTTATTCTAAAAAGATCAAATTACCCTCAAAACTTTCAAAAATTACGTCAATGCGCTTTATAGACCTAGAATCACCTCTAGAAATCAACAAAATCAACGGAAATCCATTTTGAGCATTTGAACTCTGAATGTTGATTCAAGTCAAACCTTGATCTTAATTAATTAAACTTCCAAATCAATATCTTATATCCATGAAACATCTTCAAAACAGAAACAATAATGCTTTTAGACTAATTTTCATATTTCAAAGTAGATGGAATAAACGAAATTTAATTTTAAAACTCGTAGATCTAGTTGGTACCAAAAAATACTTTTGAGCAACTTATGTATTCAAAACTCAAAAACTTCAACACTTCTCAAGTTATCAATAAATTTTCAAAATCAAATCCATAAATTGATCAAACATGATTTGACGTAATTATCAAGAAGGGTAAAATTGATAATTTTTTTCAAAAAATTACAAAAATAACCTTCTGAATCATTATATCATCCACAACTAAAAATCATATCCATCTTCGAACAGGGAGAGTGAGGAGTGTCCAACCCTATATTTATAACAATGTAGCCAAAATATGTGTTAGTACATTGAGATGTACTAAGTATATGAGTAATGCATGATACATATAGATATAAGTATATATAATATGAATAGAATGATGCATAAGTAATGAGATGTAAGACCACAATAACATAAGCATGGAGTAAAACCTTGAAGAAAAACATGATCACAAGTTGTGTCGTCAAAGAATCAAGTCATAATAAGTATTAAAGTAATATAGTCATTTTGTGTGAGATTACTATAACTGATAATAAGACCATGCGAGTTATAATATGAAACCTAATACTCTCCCACATCGGCAAAGGAAGGCTACCTTGCCTGTGTAGACCCTTAGACAAGAGGTTGCTATAAGAATTTCTTCAGATGGATAATCTTAACATCTATCAGACCAAAATTTACATCAAGCCTTTTTAGTACTAATCGAAATTCCATAGAATAGTATATCATGATATCATATTCATTCATAAATTAATCATAGCAGCAAGTCATTGAAAATCATTATTCATAAAGAATGACTCATAAAAATCTTTGATAATTCATCAATGTGAAAATTATCCTTCCACACATGGTTCAATGATTAGGTGAGAATTGTCTTTTCACCAAACATTTATTCTTTTGTTATTCATTCATCTTTGAATGGACTTCATAAAATATAATTGAATGTCTTTTATAAACCTTGAAAGAAGTCCTTGTCATTCATGATCATGATTCATTAAAACATAGGGTAAATCAAGTAGGTTCAATGTCAAAATAACTTAAAAACACACAATTCATGAAGATCATCCATAATTATGAGGAATTATATCACTTTTAATCATAAACATAAGAACCCACAATATATATTCATGAACCCTAATCGTCTTGTAGAGAAATCACTTGAAAACCATCAAATTCTTGCAATTCAATGATAATTCATACTTAACTTGGTGGATAAACATAGGCATGACCATAATTTAGCAATTGAATGAGAATTAGATAAAACCCATGAATTTCATAATTGAAATCAATTGAAAAGTAAAAGATCTTTTAGGCTCCATGGGTGGAAGTATCGTATAGATGAAAACTCACAAACATTGGTGTAGAAACTATAAAAACTGTGAGGAATTGATCTTGAAACTTAAAGAAATTGCTCCAATCTCAATGGAAATCAACATGGAGAAGAAGAAAATCTTGAGAGTATTTTTAGAGAGATGATTTCTAATTTAGGAATTAGGTTAGAATGAATGGCTTTAGATAGATTAAGGTAGTTAATAGACTTATATTTAGACATAAAAACTATCAAAATATATTGGAAATTTATATAGTAAAATGACCTAAATACCCCTCATTAATTTAGAAAAATTTTACCTAGGCGAATCCTTAGATGGGACCCACCATAACTCTTCTTTTGCACCATGGCCCATATAGGGAGTCATGGTCAGTGGCCCCTTTTTCCTGTGAATTGGGGAGCCCCTCCATATGAGCCACCATGACTTGTTGCGTGCACCATGGCTCGTGGTGGGCTCTGTGGTAAAGAAGGTGGCTTGGTCCTAAGAGGGGTGCTCTAGATCTCCATGAGTCCCACCAACATTTGTAGTGGGATCCACAAGCCGTGAAGGGCCTTGTGGTCTTCTCCTCTCCATTCAAGTCTATTAGGATCCTTCATGATGGCCCATTATGGCCAGTTGTGCATACCATGGCTCGTGGTGAGTCTCTTGGTGAGCACACTATGCAAATTCCAAAAACATTTCACCTTTAGGCTTTAACTTTTTAACTTTCCAACATTTGGGGACTTACCCATAACTATGTGTAAGGATCTGAGACGCCATACGATCTTATCAGAGCTTGAAATTTTATTTTAGAGAACTTTGGACCAAGGTGACACTTCAGAGGAGACATCACGGCTCGTGTAGGTCACATGGACCATGTGGGTGTCTCGTGAAGTGGCCCTTGGCCTTTAGAGGTCGGTTGGCTTCTAAAATATGGTGTTTAAAACTAAGCACACCACACTTGGACCCCTCATGGTCCGTGTGACATTTCACAAACTGTGTCATGGGCTATGTGTGCCTTGGCTTGAAATCCCATAATTTTGAGACCAAGGATGGTTACACGGCCTTTCACACAGCTCGTGTGGCCCTTCCGTATGATTGATTTTCGTCAAAAAAAATTCTAAGTATAGAATTATCATTCTGGACCTTTGTCAAGTGACATTTTATCTCAGTGTTAGTTCACAGGCAAGTACATAGTCCGTGTAGTGCCACACGGACCGTATACCCTTCCTTGAAGTGGCGACGTCCAATTTTTTAACTAGTTTCAGTAATGGCATTTTTGTAAATATGGTTTATTCTAATGGTCTTTTGGGACTTCTTATGCTACCCAGAGACTTCCTAATTACCTAAACTCTATTCCTAACATTCAAATTCATTCCTCACATTTGAAAACTCTCTCAAGCTTCTCTCAAAGAACTCTTGTGGATTGCAAACATGGAAATCAAAGGAAAACTCATTTCTCCTTAAAATTTCTCTTGAAACTTCTTCATTGGTCAAGGTATGTGGCTTTTGATCCTTGGTTCCTTTCAACCAAGGAGACCCAAAATCTTTTTCATGTAATTTTCAAGAATTTAACTTACTTTAAATGTGGGTTTCCAATTTTATGATTTATTAAATTCAATTAGTGTATGGGTTATGTTTACTTACTGACTTTAAGTTGGTTTAAGCTATAATATGACAGATTACATTGAGATTATGAAGTTATGAAAGTGTATGTCCCCTTTAAGGCTTGACTTGTGCATGGGTAATTTATGTTATTATTTAAATGTGAATTTTAGTCAGTGTTTCATTTGAATGTCATAATGTACTATTGATTTAAGTTTGAATCCATATTATCCATGTTATTCTTACCTCATACATAGCGTATGCATTCACGAGCATCGAGCTTATGAAATTGAATAGTGGGTTAAGCTCACATATGATTTGAAATTAAATTGGTGGGTTAAGCTCACTCACATGGTTATGACAAGAATGTGATCACATGAATATTTATGATATTTGGCTCACTGAGCATATTGGGTGTTTACACCTCATTTAGATATTGTGAATGTGCTATTCCTATGCATGACAAATACGATATGGATTGTGATTTAGCATTTGAGCCTAAGTATGAAAATGATATTTGGCTTTCAAGCCCAAATATGCATTGAAGTGATTGAAATAACTTACATCTCTTTTGAAATCACATATACGTATATGTATTCTTGTGGGATGATGAATTAGCACTGATGGATTGGGGACGTTAGGGCTCCCCAAGGATCCTCTCCCTTTCCTTGAACTATGTGTTAGTATAGGTATATGTATATGGTAACCCTCACCGAAATGGAAAGCTCGTAAGGTGCGGTTACAATATTGATATGATATGATAAAATTATGAAAGTCCTATCCGAAATGGAAGACCCATAAGGAAGGCCACTTCTCTAAAATGGGAGGCCCGTAAGGAGAAGTGTTGTTTACCTTTGGCTAGTATATCACCTCTTTTCCGATGTGGGCATAACATTGGGATTTCAAGTAATAGCTCACTTGGTCTTATATATCGGTTGATGTCTCATCTGCTCGTATATAAGCATTTTGCATTTCATGTATCATGAATTTTATGGCATATTATTATACAACTCTTCTTTGGATATATAATTATTTTTATATTATGTGCCCTTGTCATCTAACATCGAATGCAGGTTTGATAAATCATATGCGTTGCATGCCCGCATACTTTGTACATTCAAACATACTAACGCATATTTTTGCCTACATGATCTCACCATGTAGGGACCGAGGAGTATATCCATCCACCGTACGATGTCGAGCTTGGATCCTAAGTTTTTGCCTGTTGTGGTGAGTCCTATCTTTCAAGGACAAACCACCATTACCTCTACCTATGGTGTTTTATCTATTTTATTTTATTTTGAGGGTAAGCACGGGGTATGTCTTGGCCCTCGACCTATCTTATGTTTAGAGATATTGTTGGACATCTTGTAAACTCCTTTGCGTTTATATGCTAAGTGTTATGGTTTGAGGCTATGCTATGGCTTGGTTACCTATTGGATTACGTTATCTATAACTTAATTCAAGACATGATGCGAAAGATCGTAAGTCCCGAATTGCCCCCATAGAGTGAGTCATACTTACCTACCCCTTAGTCTTTATATACTATACGATATGTGAATTCATGTTACTCCCTTTCCCTATGATATACGCATAGCATGAGTCCTACTTTCCCATCCCTTAGAACTATGTGTTTACTATTCGAATACGCTTCTGAACCGATGATGTGAATTTGGATACTTGAGGCTTGTTTGGGAACTCTAGAGTTCTCAGTTTTCATATCACTCCTAGACCCTAGGTCCAGGTCATGACACTATGTATCATTGTATAATAAAGGATTACCCATAGTAGAGGCTTTATTCCATGAAAAGGTCACTCGTAGTAGAGGCTCAATCCGTCATGTAGCTTAGTGGATCCACATAGGCATCACAAAGTCTATCTTGGCAAGTAGTCTCCCAATTTTCTCTAGTGCAGGGTTAACATTAAGACACAATGTTATAGATCACATGATTTATGACGATTAACGGTAACTCTCGCAAATATTCAAGGTGTATTTCTCTACAATTAATGATATCTCATGCAAAAGTAAAAAGGTTCTCATTCAATGTTAAGGTATTTCTTACTATCACTACTATTATCTTTCATAAGGTTCATACTTCTCTTATTATGGCTTTTAGTCTTTACCATATCGTGAAACAAATATGGTCTTTACTTACTAGTATTGCAATGACCATATTCCATAACTTTAAAGAAATTTCAAATGATTACATAGCTTGAGCTTGGTCCATTGCATTGGATAATCATACCATGACATATTGCATTGCATGTTTATATAATTAATACATTCAAATTACTAATACATACTTTCTTGTTCTTACATTATATCATAATGCAGGTTCGAAAGATCATTTCATTCCTCAAGACACTTGATTGGTGAATTCTCATACTTTGTGGGCTACATATTGAGCTTTTATTTTTCTTACTACTCTCAAGACTTGTTATAGTTACTTTTAGGCTTTCTATTTCCTTATGTGTGGTGAGTCACGGAATATGTCCTACACCCCATCTATGAAGGTTAGAGGCATGTTTAGGCTAAAGCTTGATGTAGTCCCATTTAATCGAGAATTTGATTTGATTTCTTCTTCTATCTTAGACCTTATGATTTGAACTTGTATCCCATATTATCTTGCAATTGTTGTTGATGCTTTATTTACCTAATGATTATGAATGATATACTAGATGGCTTGGTTCGGGTCGTTCAAGGTTTTGATCACCATGTCACACCTAGGGCCTAGTTTGGATAATGACACAAGGTTCAAAAATATATCTAAATTATCTAACATTATTAAGTTTCATACTTAAACTAATGAGACTATGAGTTTCCTACTTGAATTATCACCCAATGGTTTGATACATATTAGGGGTGTCAAAATGAGTCCAAATATAGGTAACCGTCTAACCCGCCCAAAATCCTATGGATTGGACTCAAGATAATTTGAATTTGGTTCTATCTCAATGAATTCAACCTTTAACTCATATTTAGAAGAATTTTCAATTGAGCCCAATTTAATCTTCAATTTCAGGCCATTTTAAAACTCTTTGTTTGCATTGGTATAATGTATGTTCTTAAATTAAAGGTATAGATTACTATCTTCTCTTCTGGGATTTATCTATTAATGTTTAACTTTTTATTTTTATTTTTTTGAGTTGAAATTCAAATTAAGGTTATAAAAGATAAAAAAATAATATATTAAAATTATTGAGATTAAGCAGGTCAAATTCGCGAGTTATGACCCGACACAAATTTTAGCCCATTTGCAACCCATCCATTTGAGCCCAAAGTTCATTTGGTGGATCATGACCCAACTCAATTTCAATTTTAACCCAACCTATCAATTTGACACCCCTTATAAATACACTTGGACATTGACTAGATCAAATATTTGTCTAGAAATACTTGTGCACATGTTTGTCCATAAAATCTTTGTCCAGCTGACATATATAATGACTCAGTTTGTTGACACATTAATTTGTAATATATTTTTAATTAATTGACTTCTTTTAATTACTAAATTCTCCCCTTTCAAGTCATAGACATTGATACCACGATAGAGACGAGACAATGTCTAAGAAGGTGGAGAAGAAGACGGTGGATGTCAGGATTAAAATAAATTAAGTTACACGGTGATAGTTTAGTAATTAACATTAACTTTTAACCTAATACTAATTTATTTAGATTTATCACAATAAAATTATTTTTTCATGTGGAGTGCTACATGGCAAAGCTTCTAAACAAAAGTGAGAGTGTACACACATCACAAAAAATTAGTCAAGGTGAGTTTCACAAACTATTGAGTAATAATTTAGGTAAAAAATTCATACTCTCCATAATTTTGATATGAAATTCAAAATGTTTAAATAGTTTAAGTGTGTTTTTAACATTTACCTTTTAAAATTATTGTAAACTTCACTCAAGATGGTTACTTTTGGAAGTCTTCGTCGATAACTAAAGTGTATTGCTCCTGCAATTACTTTAATATATTGATTATAATTTTTTAAATTATTCAATAAAAAGGGCCACTAGCATTTGAATGAAGTAATATTTTTTGAAATATGAGTAAGGCTCTTTTAAGTTCTGAATTAATGGAGAGAATTCGAAAGTTGCGAGCAAATGAAAATATAACTGGACTAAATAATCATGACTCAAAAAATAGAAGATTCAACCAAAACGTTTTCCGCCTAAATCATGAAGAGTGAGAAACAAAAGTGTTAGCTTAGAGAAGTACATGAAGAGTGGAATAAAGGAACACAAAAGATTATAGAATGTCCTACTGATTCATCCAACTTGATAAACAAACGAATTTATATACAGACTAGACATTAAGCCCCCGCGCCAGCGTGGGCCCAATAATAATGTCTTATTAAGAGTAATATTATAAAATCATAGTTGAAGCACTTAAAGATATATAAATTAAGTGTTGAAGCAGACACGTCAAATTCGACAAAATATTTTCATTGGGTTGCATGTAATAAAGGAGAAAGAGAAGCATCTAAAGGAATATAGTTAAGTAGTTGAAGCAGGCACATCAGAATCCTTTATTCACGAGAGGTAGTTTACGACTCTTAGAACAATTTACTACTCGTAGGAGAAGTCTTGTGCTAAATTCCAGTAATTCAGATTTTCAAACCCCTCATTCACGAGAGGCTGTCTACAGCCCGTAAAATGTTCTACGACCTATAGATGGGGTTTCATAGACTCAGGCGACAGTTTTTAAGAAGGGTAATTTTGTCTATTCCCACCATTTTTAATTTAACCCTTGGATGTTTTGGACTTATTTAAGTCCTGAAATACAACCCTAAGCGTATTCTTCTACCATTCATCATACTTAGGGCTTTCTTCAGAGCACCAGAGGAGGGAGAAAAGCAACAGTTCTTGGTTCTGGCACGGGGATCCATTGAAGTTTGATTGTTTCTTCCATCCCCGGGTATGTAAGAGCTTACCAAAGTGCGGACTACCTTCTTCCACACTCCCCATGATCTTCTTGAGTCAAGATTTGGAAAAAGAGTTGAGATTTGAAAAATTATGTTATTCAAATACTAAAATTCTTGTATTATTATGAATTCTCATGATAAGATATGAGGTATTTGTTGCATTACATAATTTCTATATATGAAATTGAGGTAAAGTTTTATACTTAATAGCGTGAGCCCAAAATCACATGATTTTATGAAATTCCATACATGTCACTGAGTTGAGGTTGAGTTTGAGTATCTGAGTTGAGTAATTTGAGTATGAGAAGCATGTTGGATAGAGCACATACATTACTATATATGATTACCTTACGTACACTACATGATGAGTAACATTGAGTGAGTCTAAATGACTGTTTGAGTCTGAGTTGAATTTGATGATTTGCATTGATTGAATGAGTTGATGAGTAACCGAGATGAGTTGAGATAAGATAACCTAATGAGGTTGAGGTTTGAGTTGATTGACTGAGCATTGAGGATTGAGTTGATTAATGAGTTGATTGATGAGTTGAATATATTTTAGTCTAAGGAGAAGTATCGATCATTTAGTAAATATCTACTTTAACCCACAGAACTACATTTCCAGTATAGGATAGTCGTACAACCCGTTTTGGCGACTCTTGTCCCAAAAGTGGACATTTATTATGGATCCAAGAGAGAGTTGATCATACTTTACCGTGACACATTTAGGATGGATATGGCAATAGTGTCGCCTTCGTTGTGCATCACTAAACTAAAGATGATGGGATTGGATGTCAATTCAGAGAAACTCCTAAACAACATTGATTGCGTATGATATTTTAGACTAAGTTTATTTCTACTGAGTATATTTTTAAAAGCATGATTTACTTTTAAACTTGCATGTGATGAGTTCAACATGAGTTGTTGAGTCGAGGTGAGTGAGTTAAGCTTTACTTTCTTGAGCTATTTTATATACCAGTATATTCCATGTATTGACGTCTATTTGGGCCTAAATCATTTTATGATACAGATATAGGTGATAGAGGAATTCAGTCTGCGCTCCGTTGAAGTCTAAATCAGTGCATTCCAGAGATGGTGAGCCCTCCTTGCATTTTGGAGGAGCCTTTTTACTTTCTTACTTTCATCAAGTACTTTATTTTCTTTGATTGGGGTCTCCATAGCCTATCATAGTACCCTCTAGATTGTTGAGTAGAGGCTTCATAGGTACTGAATAGAGGATTATCGAGTATTTTGTATTCCAAACTTATTCATTGGAAATTATGAGATGGTTGAATTATATTTTATTCACATGATGTCCTTTCTAATTGAGAATTACTCTTTCGTTGTTGAGTATGTGATGATGAGGCCAAGTGGTTCGCTCGAGGGCTAGCAATAGTTTCTGAGTGTCGACCATGCCAAGGGTACCCTCCCGGGGCATGACAAACTTTGTATCAGAGCACAGAGTTCAAGAGTCCTAGAGAGTCTATGAAGTCGTGTCTAGTAGAGTCTTGTTTATAGGTGTGTTGTGCACCACACTTCATAAGCAGGAGGTTATAGGATATTAGGAACTGGTACACTTTCTAGTATTCTGAGTTTATGCAATAGAGATAAAACTCTACAAAACCCTCTTCTAACTCATGTATTACGTGCTTGCAGATCATGCCTCCTAAAAGCACCATGACCCAAAGGAATACTTCGACCAACCATGCTGAAAATCCCACTTCAGAGGTGCCCTTTTCGATGGAAACGAGGCGCCAAGGTCGATCGACCAGAATCATTGGTGTCCCTGTGACACCTACCGCTCCACCTACTCCTACTACAGAGGCTGACTTCAGAGAAGCTATCACCATGTTCACACAGTTGGTAGCTGCCCAGAGCAGGGACCAAGGTTCACAGACCCCTAGTTCTAACTCCCAAGCACCAACGACTGCCGCCAGACTGAGAGACTTTCTGAAGATGAGCCCACCTGTCTTCACTAGGTCAAAGGTTGAGAAGGACCCTCAAAATTATATTGATGAAATGTGGAAGGTACTGAAAACCATGCGTGCAATCGAGACCGAGGGAGTTGAGCTTGCTGCCTATCAGCTCAAGGATGTGGCTAACGTTTGGTATAATCAGTGGGAAGAGAGTCGAGGTGAGTATATTGAGCCTGCTACTTGGGTTGAATTCGAGAGTGCCTTCTTCAATCACTTTTTTCCTCAGGAGTTGAGAGAGGCAAAGGTTGATGAGTTTATGAATCTGAAACAAGAGGGGCTAACTGTCAAATAGTACAACCTGAAATTCATCTCGTTGTCAAGGTATGCCCCAGAGATGGTTCAGGATATAAGAGCGAGGATGAGGAAATTTGCATCTGGGTTGGGTAGACATATGAAGAAGGAGCGCAAGGAGGCATTGCTGATCTCAGGAATGGATATTTCCAGAATAATGGTTTATGCCCATCAAACTTAGAAGGATAAGAAGAAGGACAGAGAGGAGCATCTGAGCAAGAAGACCAAGTCAACAGGGCCTGAGTGCAATTAGACCAAGTAGAGTAAGTGAGATAAGTCCTACTTTTAGAAGAGTCCTTTAGTTATGCACCATCTTCAGCCAGTGCACCAACCACGATCCACAGATATGATAACAAGTCCCAAGGTCAGCCAAACTCTAGGGCACAGGGTACACAGTCTCAAGCAAGTGTGACTCTTAGCTCTAAAGGGAAGCCACCTTGTTGGAAATGTGGCACGATAAGTCTGGGAAAATGTAGATATGGAGGGAATGGTTGCTGCAAGTATGGCCAGCCAGGCCATTTTCAGAAGGAGTGTCTGATGTAGGCCAATAAGGCTCAGTCCTCTACCACAGCACCATCAACGAAGGGTAACTAGAGAGGTACTACACTAGGGCCTGGCGATAAGACAAACCGTCTATATGTGATGGGAAACTGACAAGACCAGGAGGTTGCACCAAATGTTGTAATGGGTATGCTTCGAGTTTTTACCTTTCCTTGCTATGCTTTACTTGATCCATGTGCAACTTGTTATTTTGTGACGCCATATATGGCTAGTAGTTTCCTGATGTATTTCCTGAGGATCTTCCCAGGGTCCCTCCTGATAGGGAGATCGACTTCGAAATTGATGTGTTTCCTGACACTCAGCCTATTTCCATTCCACCATATAGAATGGCCTCTACGGAGTTGAAGGAGAAGTTAAGGGACTTCCTAGGAAAGGGATTCTTTAGGCCGAGTGTCTCTCCATGGGGTGCTCCGGTCTTGTTTGTGTGAAAGAAGGATGGTTCTCCGAGGATGTGTATTGATTACCATCAGTTGAATAAGGTAAAAACCAAGAATAAGTATCCCTTTCTGAGGATTGATGACTTGTTTGATCAACTTCAAGGTACTACTATTTTCTCTAAGATAGAGCTCAGA
>DF360630.1:2946-15341 GCA_000787875.1 Solanum virginianum
TTGAAGAATCAACACAGATCAGTTCACTTTGAAACTAAGCATTTTTCTTTGAATGCAGGAACTAAAGTCGTAAGACATCTTTAGACCCACAGGGACCCTATAAGACAATTAGCACAAGGGCTAAGATTGAAAATTTTATCCAGACCGACACAAGCTGGATAACTCCAGATGACTTCTATATTTACTCATTACTCTTTTCACTTTCAGAATTCTCTTCCTATCAGTCTGGTATGAGTTATAACATATTTCTCTTAATACAGAAGATAAGATAACTTGGCATAGTGGCCAAGATCACCATACTTCACCCAGGAAAATCTTTGTAATCCTTATCAACAAGACGATAACCGAGGCGTAAATGGTTCTGTTTCACTCAAATCCTCAGCAACTCATCTTGCTGTGCACGCAAAAAGAGAAGATAAGATAACTTGGCATAGTGGCCAAGATCACCACACTTCACCCAGGGAAATCTTTGTAATCCTTATCAACAAGATGATAACCGAGGCGTAAATGGTTCTGCTTTACTCAAATCCCCAGCAACTCATCTTGTCGTGCATCGCAAAAAGAGATTATTTTATTTATCAGTTGCACCCAAAGCACTATTTTATTTCCTGTTGATAAAGAGGGCCATTGCATATTTTATTTCCTATTGTCAAGGAGGCCATTGCATATTTTATTTTTTGTTGCCAAGAGGGCCATTGCACATCTATTTCCTGTTGCCAAGAGGGCCATTGTATATTTATTTCATTACCAATCCAGGGTATTGTATATTTTATTGCCAATCCAGGGTATTGCATATTTCATTGCCGAAAGGCTCATCTATCATGCATCGCGGTGAGACATATATCATGCATCACAGAGACTCATTATGAGAATATTTACTTTTCAGCTGTCGAAAGACTCATCTATCATGCATCGCGGTGAGACATATATCATGCATCACAGAGACTCATTATGAGAATATTTACTTTTCAGCTGTCGAAAGACTCATCTATCATGCATCGCGGTGAGACATATATCATGCATTGTGGAGACTCATTGTGAGGATATTTACTTTTCAATTATCGAAAGGCTTATGTATCATGCATCGCGGTAAGTCATTATCATGCACCACGCTGAGTCATATATCATGTATCGCGGAGAGTCATGGAAAGGATCACATATCATGCATTGCGGTGAGTCATATATCATGCATCGCGGTGAGTCATTTTCTCATGCATCGCGAAGAGTCATGGAAAGGATCACATATCATGCATCGTGGTAAGTCATACATCATGCATCGCGGTGAGTCATTTTCTCATGCATCGCGAAGAGTCATGGAAAGGATCACATATCATGCATCGTGGTAAGTCATACATCATGCATCGCGGTGAGTCATTTTCTCATGCATCGCGAAGAGTCATGGAAAGGATCACATATCATGCATCGTGGTAAGTCATACATCATGCATCGCGGTGAGTCATTTTCTCATGCATCGCAGAGAGTCATGGAAAGATTCATATATCATGCATCGCGAAGAGTCATTGAAAGGATTGTATGTTCATCGCCTCTAGAAGGCCATTTTATTTCCATCATGCATCGCGGTGAGACATATATCATGCATTGCGAAGACTCATTATGAGGATATTTAATTTTCAGTTACCGAAAGGCTCATGTATCATACATCATGGTGAGTCATATATCATGCATCGTGAAGAGTCATGGAAAGGATCACATATCATGCATTGTGGTGAGTCATACATCATACATTGCGGTGAATCATTTTCTCATGCATCACGGAGAGTCATGGAAAGGTTCACATATCATGCATCGCGGAGTGTCATTGAAAGAATTGCATGTTCATTGCCTCTAGAAGGCCATTTTATTTCCAGTTTTGCCCAGAGCGCTATTGCTATTTATTGCCAGCTGCGCCCAGAGCGCTATTTTTTATTTCGCTAGTTGCTCCCAGAGAGCCATGCCAGATACTAGTTGCGCCCGGAGCTCTATTACTATTTTATTGCCAGCTGCGCCCAGAGCGCTATTTTTTATTTCGCCGGTGGCTCCCAGAGAGCCATGCCAAACATTCTTCAATTCTCATCGGAGGTGATTTTCCAATCCGAGTGACAACGTACCAAGAGTTTTGGAAATTATATCCATGTAAGTTCTCAATTATGAATGTGAAGAGCTCCACATTTATGGTTAAGAGGTTGCAAGCCTCTTTTTCATAATTCAGTTTGTTTGTCACTCTTCCTGAACTAGAGGTCATCTCAGAATAAGAGATTTTTCGCCTTCAACGTGACAAGTTATTTTATTTTGAAGAGTCACTCGCCTTCAACGTGACAAGTTATTTTATTTTATTTTGGAGAGTCACTCATCTTCAACATGACAAGTTATTTATTTTTGGAGCGTCACTGCCTTCAGTGTGACAGTTACAGAAAAGAACACAAAGAACACATATCAAATATGGTAAAAGATGCCAACTTTAATTCAAGTTATGATTTTACTAACGTTTTGTTTTAGTCATATCGAGAGCATCCAAAAGGGTGAATTCTCAAAATAGACCACAGGTGTGGACGTCAGCAAGTAGGATGCAGCACAACGTAGAACTTTTTCTTAGCAGCAAACTGGGATATAGTTTGAAAGAGGGCATCAAACCTTTCGGACACGAGCTGGGAAGCGACTACCACCCAAGTGGCCTGAATTCTCATGTAACCTGAGATATGTAGGAAACCCAGAACTAAGGTCCGGCCATAATTTTTCAAAGCCTCCACCAAAGTTTTCAAAGATGTAGTCGACTAAAAATTAGGTTAGTCAAGTTTCTTTGTCCACGATCTCTTTCATCGATCATATCCAAAGAAAGGAACTGTTGTTGACACCAAATTTTTACCCTCCATATTACAAATTATCCAGTTTATTTAATTTTAATGATTTTTAAAATATTTATCTATTTTATTAAAAAAATATAGGATTTATTAAACCTACGCGTGGGGGCCACGCGCCCCCAATTCCCTTTTCTTACCTATTTTCTCCACTCCTTCATGCTCACCCTCACTCTTCTCTTTCTCTTTTTCTTCCTCCCAAAGCCAAGACCAAAACCCAGAAAATGAGAGAAGCCAAAATACCAAACCTCCAAATCCAAAATGCACGCCCCGACAACCCCTCGACAACTCTTTAACGTTCATCTGCTCCCCACGCGTAGCATCGATCTCGTTTTCCCATCCGACCCTGCGTTTTTCCCATTTTTTAAACCCTAATCGCCCCTATAAATTGAACCTTCGTTCTTCACTGTGGAGGAGGGACAGGGGCGGCGGCAGTAAGGAAGATAGTTCAAAACCTTAGCGGAACTTACTCGATTTACATAAGCCATTCTTGAGCTCGACAGAGCTCACAAAATTGATTCCCCAGAAACCTATTCTTGACAAGGTAGACAGAACTTCTTAGTGGTGGAGAAGCTCTGTTGAGCCCGTTGTCTAATACGCTGCTCATCAAAAGATAACGACCTCATCTCCCTCTTCTTAATCTCGTTTGAGTCTCATGCATTGTAGTCAAAATATGAATCATGTAGCTATATCAAAGTTGTCATGTTTGCATTTCTGATTGCTATTAGCTGCCTAGACAATGCTGTGACGAGTTGATGTTGTGGTGCTATTTGTTGTTTGGGCGTTAAGATGTTTGGGACTGTGTTGTGATGTTGTTGGCTGTCGATTTTGTTGTTTCTCCTTCAACGTGTGCTATGTTTCAATCAGTTTCAAGTTTCTTTTTTTTTAATTAAGGTCTCAAAATACAGTCTCATGCTTTTAACAACTGAGTCTACAATGTGAGTTCGATTTCTTGCTAAAAATGGCTTTAAATACATAACTATGCAGCTTTGTTTTCTCTGGACTATATATCTTCATTTCAGCTCTGTAAACATAAAAAATGACAATTTCTTTGCTACTTCTCCCTTTACAGTAATGGTTGTTAAATCATTGGTCGATTATTTAATTCATTGTAATGTATTTATTTCGTTTTAACCTCTCATTCTTGATTGCGAGTTAAAATGGACTTAGAACTCAAGTTTAAGTTCCCTTAGCTTCTGCCTAGGCTCCATTAGACTTGCTGTTTTGGCACTATTGTAATACTTTAATTTATTTTTCTCTGTTCCATTTCAGTCTTGCACAAGGTATTCGATCATAGATTGAATCTTAATGTTGCGTCTATTTTTTCTGTTTTTGCATTGGTATTTTTTCTGTTTTTGCATTGTATTGTGAGAAGTATTTTTGTTCACTGATTAGTTAGCTTTCCCTAAGTTATGTTTTGATTGTCTTGCTGAGTTTTCTTTTCAACCTGATATCAACTGATACATTCGTTTATCCCTTATGTGCACTCTACGTTTGAGTTTTAAGTTGATATAGAGTCCTCTTAGCTTAAATTACTTTCATATTGTCACAATCAATCCTCTGTCTCAAAGTTTTTTCCAACAAATTTTCAGTCATATGTCTCCTTGTTCTTGATATTATTCCTGTTTTTTTTTAAATGTTAAGTTCCAGTTCTGATTTCAGCATTCCCTGTGTTGGTTCTTCCAGTTTCCACTAAGTATTTTCTGTTACATTATATGACAATGAGGAAGAGTCAGTTCATCCATTTTTGGTCATGGCCTGTTCATTTTTGCTTACTGTTGCTGTCTCAGTGTTTTAAATTCCTTTGTTGCTTAAACATATTCTTCACGTTGTTCTCCTCTTCATTTTCAAATAAGTTTGCATTGACAATAGATCATTTCAGTTGATTTATGTTAGATAACTATTTGTATTCTAATTGATTCTCTCTTCTTGTTTGTATGGGGTCTGTGCTCTCGGGTCCAATGGATCCTCTCCCTTTGCATTTCTGATGGGCCACGGAGGCCCCAAACACTTTTGTCGAGTCTAGAGAAAGAAGATACAGGTCAACAAAAGCTGAGATACAGGTTTTGAAGGTCAAAAATCGGTGAATATACACTAATATACATTAAGTGTATATCACAGAAAAATAGGTCAAGCCCAAAAAGGTGGCAGCAAAGATTCAAGTGGGCTAAAGGCCCAAATTCTTCAACTCTCTTCTTTTATTTTATTTCATGTATTTTATTTGTATTTATTTGAATACTAACCTTTATTGCTTTATCTCTTAGCCAGTATCTTTCAAATTTAATCAATCTTTTAAGTTTAGTTAAAATCTATCAATTTTAATCAACATTTCCAAATTAAGTGAACTCTTTCAAATTCAGTCAATATTTTAAATTCAGTCAATATTTTTAAAGTTAGTCAAATTGTCTAATCATTGGTCGACCGCATGTTAGCGACCACTTTGAGTGATTAATTTCTTCTCAAAGTGGAAATTGTACCCTTACCCATTTTCTCAAAAATTTTGAAGCTTTTCTGTTAGGTTTTAAAATTTAATTTTGATTTCCTAATTATGCTTAAAATTAGGTGGCGACTCTTTTTTTTTTAATTTTTGGGAATTTAATTTGTGCTCAAATCAATTAAGCATCGAATCTCATTTTCGAAAAGAGTCGGTCATTTTTCGGTATAACAACAACTGCACAGCAACAACAAACAAACCCACCTGAAAAAACCTAAAAAAAACTTGCCGGTAAAACCCTCAAAACGTCACCTTCACAGCTCCAGCAAACCAGATCCCCGCCACCATCTTTAGCGTAGCCCGAGGCTTCTATGAACTAAAGCGAAACAACAACTCCAGTGAGGATACGCGAATCAGTGACCATCTCCGACGAACTCTGAGATTCCATAACACGCCAATGAGCCAGATCCGGTTCACTATCTTTGCTTCTTCCTCTCTAGTGACAATTCTCTTACTCTAATATCTTTATTTTACTTACTCTTATGTTGTTTTTGTAGAATGGATTAGTGTTGCATTTTAGTGCTTCTTTGATAATTTTCATGAATGTTGGTGTGGCTTGATATTCCTTGTTCTAATTCAATATTGTTTTATACTTATTATGTTGTTCAATGGCTATTTAGTGTAGTGAGTAGATTGATTTTGTACAAACTTCTCTTGTCATTAATTATTATGTCAACCATCATTAACCTTGTTAGTTGTGTGTCTAATTTTTCTAGTAAAATTGTTTAGATGTGGTTTCACTATTGTTATTATTTGGTTTTCATTTTGTGACTTTGTTTTAGTTTTAAAATTAATTGTTACTATACTGCTATGTTTCATTCAAAAAATAATAATATAAAGAGAGTAAAATGTATATATGGTTTTGATTATGTTAATTTTCTTATTATTTGCTAGTTATTTTATTTTATTCTCAATCTTCTTGTGCTTTAATTTAGTGCATTTTAGTTAAAAGAATTATTTCATGAGTCATTTTGATTACAATTTGTTGGTGTTTGCATCTTTGTTAATTTTATATTTGAAAAATATTATTAGTTAAATTGGCCAATGAAAAATCTATCCGTCGAATTTCGAGGCTTCTCCATTCAAAAAGACGAAAAAAGTTAGTTTATATTCATATTTGTTACATGTTAAAGTTCGACAAATTTTAGTTCAAGATCAAATATATATTATTTATTAAACCTGGCCAATGAAAAATCTATACGTCGAATTTCGAAGCCTCCCCATTTAAAAAAGACGAAAAAAGTTAGTTTATATTCATTTTGTTACATGTTAAAATTCAAAGTTCTAGTTTAAGCTCATTATTTGCTAAACCTAGCCAATGAAAAATCTATCCATCGATTTCGAGGCCTCCCCATTAAAAAAGATGGAACAATTTTATTTTATTCTTTATTTATTCATTATTGTGTATATTATTGACATTAGGCAAATACTAAGACGTTTTTCATATCATTATTTATTTCATTGTTTGTGTATATTCTGTGATTATTATATTTATGTTATATTGTATATCTCCTCCTAAATTTGAAAAAAATGAGTTCAGCCGAGACCCACAGTTGTGGATTCTAAAGGGTGCTAATATCTTCCCTTCAGAATAACTTGAACCCTTACCTAAAATTTTTTAGTTCGCAGACTATTTTATAGATGGTTATTTAATTTTCTAATTATCCTTAAAATTAGGTGATGGCTCTAAAATTAAATTATTTTTTCTAAATTTTTTTATTTGATTACTATTTTTTATGAGTTGTCACGATGTTGCGCCTTCGGGATGTCAACAATAGCCTAAAGAACACGAAACCTGGCTCTGATACCAAAATAATACGAAAAATATAAATGACGAGGTCCAGATGAAATGAACGATAATTCGAGAATGAGTTTCGACTCAGTCGCATTGCACAACTTAGACACGTGAACGACTAAAGCAGAAAATGACAAAATAAGAAGTCAACCAAGTAAATTTGAAAAGAAAAGAAATACAGACAAGAAATATTATGGCAGACAAGGAATATTTTGCCAATTAAGACAAGAGGGTCAAAATGATCATGTGAAGTGTAAAAAATGATGCAATATTATAAGAAGACATGGACGGTTACATGTGCAATAATATAGGTGGGCTAACAAATGATTTTTGAGAAATTCTCAAGTTCCCAAATACTAAAAAAAAAAGTAGTATTGGGAACTTTGGAGATATTTGGGAGGTTTTGAATATTTAAAAATTACCCTAAACGTTTATATTTTTTTTTAAAAATACTTATCATTTATTAATTCAAATTAAATATTCATCTATTAATTTACTCCATTAAATTGGGAAGAGATTGCTCGTAGAATGTAGGAAGATTTTATCAAAGAATAGTTTGCTACTACAATTTTTTGAAAAAAATAATTTGAGTGAGAACATTTAAAAAAAGAACAACTTATTTTTAATGCAATTAATGTATTGATCTTACCCATATTGTTATTTTGTTATTGTTGATTGTTATTAATTATGTTATAAGGTTATCTTTGTAACGGAACATGTTCATTATAGAATAGTAAGACAAACTTATGGGGTTTTTAAAATAATTTTTAGAACTTATGGGTATAAATATATTCTTTGAAATAGCCAAATATTCTTGAAAAAACATGGGGCCAAACACATGGTGCAACTTCAGCAAAACTTACCAAGAATATTTTGTCAAGAATAACTTGCCAAGAATATTTGAGAACTTGGGACCAAACGTTTACTTATTTACACAAAATAACCTACTTTCTTTTTATTTAAAATGACCAACCAACCTTATTCTTAACCAAATATAGCTTCTTGACTATTTGATTTGTTTTTTTTCTTTTTCTTTTTTTTTTTTTACTTTCTTTTTGGTTGTGTTGTTAAAGAATTTTGTTTATATATATATATATTTGCCCTTTTCTAAGTTCTTTTTTTAATGGTTGTTTCGCTGCTTCGGTGAAAAAATAAATATTTATGTCATTTTATTATTTTTATTTATTCTTTCGTATTTACTAAAGTGAAAATGCATGTTAGACAAATAAATATTAATATTCTGTAACACCCCATAAAATTATCGAAACGCCCCTAAAACGTAATCGTGCGCATAACGCGTCTTCCAAAGCTTCGATGGAAAATCTGAGACTTGATTGGCGATCAACACAAAAAATCGAGTGGAAAAATGATCTCGATCCAATTTAAGAGCAACCGGAGCGAAAAATAATTTTTGCTAATTAATTTCAAAACAGTGTCGATCCGCGCCCCTGGCGCGACACAGAGGGGGCATGGAGACACACTTAACATTTTTTAAATTTTTTATGGGAATTAAAATTTCAAAAAAAATTGGCGAAATACACTGGTCCGCGTCCCTAGCACGTCGCGGACCAATGTACAAATTTTTAAATTTTTTCTTTTACTTCGGAAAGGATCTTTTGATCATTCCACACCTTATTCTTATTCTTAAAACGTGTTTTTAAAGTCGTTTTATATCGATTAAGGGTTTCTAAAACCCATTTTTTCTTAAATTCTTGCGCAAGAAAATCTTGAGAGAAGAGACCAGAAAGCTTGGGGGATTGAAGATTGAGCCCAATTCTTGAAGAAGATTATTACCATCTTCATCCAGGTGTGTAAGGCTAAACTAAAAGCATGAGATTGCTCTCCCATGTGTCCCATAGAGGGTCTTCGATGAGAGTTGAAGGTTCTTGAGTCTACATATATGATTTCTTGATTATTTTCTTGGGAAGTTATAATGTTTACATGTATTTTCATATATTGACGATTATCATAAACTCTTTTCTTGAACTGAATGTTTTATATAAATTATTGCATAAACCCTAATTATTACTTTCCTGAAGAGTGTATGAATACAGGTAGGGATTGAGTCTAGAGCTTTGAGTGAGAATTCTGATTGTGATTGTGATTGTGAGGTGAGAATGGTGATGAGTTGATAGAACTTGATAGTCACTTGAGTCTTCATAACCGAACTCTAACGATTTGTCCATTTGATTGTTCCCTAATGATTGCTCTAAGCCTTGAGCTATTAATTGAGTTGTGAGTCTCTAAAATCAATAGTGGACATATGATCTGCTATCTCCATTTGGACATGTCCATGTAGTTTCGATTCGTTCTCTACCTGGCAAGTACAGAACGGCTGTGGCAACATCAGCGTGATTGTTGTACAATCACTGGTTCATAAGTGATTGTTGTCAGATAAGAGAAATTCCTAAGTTCTCAAACTGAGTCGAGATGATATGAGTTGAGAAGAGTCCTTCTGAGATGAGTTTGATTTGATTGAGGAGTTGATTGGTTGAGGGGTCACTTGTCTACTCTTTATTCTTGCTTTAGAAAGACATTTGACATGCTGATTGTTACAATTTTGATGTTGATTATTATTCCTATATTATTCTACCTGTTTTGGTTTTCATTCAGCTATTTTACATACCAGTATATTCCACGTATTGATGTTCCCTTTTTGGACTGCATCATATTATGATGTAGATACGCAGGATAAAGGTCATCAGCAAGCGCACCATTGAGGATCTTGAGACATTCAGCAGCTTGGTCAGTCTCTCCTACTTCGGAGGGTTCATCACTCATTTTCATCTTGCTTTAGAGTAGCTTTTGCTTAGTCTTTATTTTGATTGAGGTAGCCATGAGTCTGTCATTAGCATCACTTAATAGTGATAGAAGCTTCATAGACTAGATGTCGGATATTGGTATTAAGACTATGAGCTAGTTTCTTTCTGCAAGTCTTTCATTATATATTTATTTGAGATTAGATGAATGAGATGTGCTCATTTATTTCCATATGTCTTCCGCTGATTAGTTTTATATATCGATCCATTACATAAACATTACATAACTATTTATATAATATTGATACATTATGCATACATTATATAACTATTTGTACATCATATATACTTATTTTTAATCATTTATATATTACTGACACATGAAAGAGATTTGAAAAAGAAGATTATTTTTTATTTAAAAAATGTAGCGACAGAAAAAAAATCTTTTAAAAAAATAAAACTGAAAAATTGAGGAACCAAAAATAGATACCTTGGAAGAGCTGAGCCCATGATCCTTTTTTGGGCTAGTTTTCTGTAAAGTTAAAAGGAAAAGATTACACAAAAATGAACCTAGTTATAAAATTATTTACTAAAAATAAACCTAGTTCAAATTATTTATTCGCTTATTTTACTTTCTTTTTTTTTTTTTGCGTATGATATCAGCATGACTTCATCATTACAACTCTATAGTACTTCGTCGATAACTGGAGCAAACCAGATGCAATTCAATTGTTTTTTTTTTCTTTTATTGCAACAATCATTTCATGTTCTTTATCGAACTCGTTTCTTTTATTGTTATTGCTAGTGCCTTCTATAGGCTCTTTTTTTTTTTTTAAGAAAAACAATGATAGTACGTATAACTAAAAACTGTTTAAAATTGCATGTATGATGATAGTTCAAATACTAATGAAATTAGTAAAACATCTATATTGACCAATTAAGGTTTTGAAACTGAAATAAAATTAAAAAAAAAAAAACAAAAAATGGCATATAAAAGATTTTTTTTTCATGATAATTAAGTTTGGTGAGTCATGTTAGATTAGCTGATGAGTAATCTCGTGCTTCATGTAAAACAAAGTTATGAATCCTATGAGGGAAAGCATAATTTGCATGAAGTTTAATTCATGGGTTTCAAGTGAAACACAACATTCTTGTGTTGTTGAGATTAAATAATAGGATGAAATAATAAGGACTTATATATGGGTTCACGTTGATTTTATAATTTTTAATTTTAGTTTGTATACGTCACTAAAAAATTCATTAAATATTTAATTGCAAATTTACTTATTATCATAATATTAACTGAAATCACTATAACAACTCACTAACTTTTCTCTGTACTTTTTTTTTAAAAGAAAAACTCAATTAAGAGAAACTATTTGTTCTCATTTTGTAAAGTTCATTAATGTTGTGAAGTTAAATAGTTGTATATCAAGACATCAGTTTAAGTACTTATTTATTAGTCGCGATTGCTTTTTAAAATTCTGAAATTTTTTATTTAATCTTTTAAGAAAATAATTAATGAGTATATTGGCCAATTAGATAAGTTGACACTTGTTTTTTCATTCTTTACTATCTCTCTTGGACGGGGAGCATTAAATACTATAAAAATAGCTATTCACTATTGATTTTTTATAGAAATTAAAAAACAGTAAATATTAGGAATAATTTATTATTGAACTTCTATTTTTAATATAATAAATCATTATTATTGAACAAAAAAATAAAAAAACATTATTTCTAAATAAATATAAATTTAAATTTTAATATAAATATTAGACATAAAAAAACTAACATAAAATTATAGGAAAAGGCAAAAGAGATGAAAGGGACAGGAAAAAAGGTGAAGAAAGCAACAAAAATAAAGTAATTTGCACGAGGGAAGAGGCCCCCATTTTCTCTTTCTGTTTCGCGCAAAACCCGCAACAAATTCGCCTTCCTCCTAAACGCTTCCAAATATATTCTTCAAATATTTAAAATAAATCAATTTATTCTTTATTATATTTTGACTTAAAAATATCGTTAAAAGAACGGAGATTATCCTTCTCTTTAAGGATTGCTCCAAAGTAAGATAAATTGGTTCATTACCCAACTAGGCAAAAAGTAACACTTAACCCAAACCTATAATAAGAGAAATAAATAATTTTAAGAAACTTGGAATTTTTCCATTTTTGTATAACAATTGCCTCTATAATATATATTGCTTTTAAGTTGCTGGATAAAATGAGAGATAAAGGTAATTTCTATCTAAGTATTTAAATTTTTCTAAAGACAAAAGATCAAGGTGCTTTTTTTATAGCGTTGATAATAGCCACAATTATTTTGTTTTTCAGTATATATTTATTTATTTTTTATAATAACTATTGCTTTTGAAAATACATACTATACTTCTCTAAGTAAGAAATATATTCGCAAGGAGTTTATAATTGCCTGTCGAGGAGTAATATGTAATTTTGGTAAAAGCTGTGGGCATAATTGATATATCGACGAAC
>DF360630.1:17901-27974 GCA_000787875.1 Solanum virginianum
ATGATAAATTATTATTTTCCTAACTAGTTAGAAGTCACAAAAAAATAATCTACTTTGATCTAATTACATGAAATAAAAAATCTCATAATAGTTCAAGGGCATAATTGGAATTTTTTTTAATAGAGCGTTAAATTAAACGAAAAACAATAAACCAAACATGGGATAAAAAATAATCCTAGCATTACTAATCCCGGCATAACTAATCCCTGCATTATCTACTTGAACAAATTACTTGAAATATAATATCCCATTATAATCTACTTGAACAAATTACTTGAAATATAATATCCCATAATAATTCAAGGATATAATTGGAAAAGAAGGTTTTTGTAAAATTCTAAACTAACCACAAGATTAGGTGAGAAGTAATGAACCAAACACTTGATAAAAAATAATCCCTGCATTACTAATCCCTACGTTACTAATCCCTGCATTACTAATCCCTGCGTTATTGATATTTGTACCAAATGACCCCTAAGGATAAATATGTAATTTTATTAATTTAGTCCATGTATAACTACTATCCACATGACTTATTCCACATTTTACTCTGCATAAAATTATACATAAATCTCCTCATAAGTTATATGAGTATTAATTATGTAGGGTTAATAAAACATGGCCAAACACCGTATAAAATTAATACATGAATAACTTTTATAGGACGTTTGAAACCTCCCAACCAAACATGGTATGAGTTATGTTGACTTTTGTACCTAATACAAAACTTCTACCGAGCATAGTAACACTAATACAACTTTTTATATATAAATAACATGTATCTTATACAGTAACCAAATGGCCCCTAAGTTCACAAAAATAACATGCTTAGTGAAATCCCACAAGTGGGGTATGAGGAGGGTAAAATGTATACAGGCCTTACCCCACTACTTCATTGAGGTAGAGAGACTATTTCCGAAAGACCCTCCGCTTAGATGCAACAATTCTAGATACAAAGAAAAGTGAACAGTGCAAAGTATATCAGAGGAAGCAACAACTACAACAGAATAGTATAACAATCAAAACACAATACACAACATACTAAGATAGGGCATTGAAAATGATAATAAATAATGATGGATATCAAAAACAAGAACTACAGTAATACAACTAGTACAATGACAAACTCCAATGCCCTAACCAAGATAACGCTACACTACCTATTAACCTCCTACCATAATATGTGTCCTCTACACCCTTCTGTCAATGGTCAAGTCCTGTATTATCAGAAGCTGAGTCATATCACCTCTCCCAATACTTTTTCGGTCTACTTCTGCCTCTCCTCATATCCTCGTACCTTGACTTCTCAGCAGGAAGTTAAATTTGTCCAGTTTAAGTATTTTGATTTAGCTTATTCCCTCATTTAATTAGACTGAACTAATTTACAGTAAGGATTTTGACTAAGTTTATTTGTTTAATTTAATTTTAGAATTAGAATTAAATAATTGAAGAAAGCAGGATAGAAAGCCCAACACAGATAAGAAAAGTTCAATTGGGAAGTATTTGGCAAAACAGAATTTGAATAATGCAATTGGGCAGCAAAATTTAACTCAAGAGAAGTTGGTAGTTTTTGTTGTTCTTGTATTACCATTCTCTATTGAAAGGGCTAAATTGATATATTGTTGTTTTGCAGGATGAACGTTATGCCAAGTATATAGGAAAGCAGGCTATTGTGCCATTGACATTTGGTCGCCATGTGCCAATTATCAGTGATAAGGTAGGGAAAAGCTTCTGCTTCTGTAGTCAGACTTAGTGCAAGATGACTTGTTTTAGAGCGGAAAGTATGTGAAGTGATATCTGATGGTAGGTGAATCGTCACCTAGAGGAATGAGTCACAAAGTTGTAATCTAGTCGATCTATACATAGTAACTGTTTCTCTGAAATTTGACTCAAGAACTGATGCCAGAGCCATACAAGAGACTTTCCTCCTTTGACCATTTCTCATGTTAATTCTTTCTGGCCTATTCTACTATCTGCTCTCCTCCATGCTTACCTTTCCTGTACTTCTTTTTGGATACCTACAAGTCGTGCATAGTTATGATGGTTTGTGTTGGAGAATTTATTTTTCCACCAGCTGCACAATAGTTTCCAAAATGGTTTATATTGTCCTGGATACTCCATTTGTTGTCTTAAAGTGTTGGGTTAGATAATCAGATTCTTTCCAATGTTATCAGGACCGAATTTCAGTAAGCCTGTAATCTTTCCTACCTCTTCAATTACTTCGGGCTTCCTCTCTCAATACAACCTATTGAACCATTAGCTCTACTCCAGACATACTCTGTAGCTTGCTGAACATTCTCTTTCTTCTCAAGGCTCACTCTTCAACTTATTGAGCCTGCTCTCTCTCCTCCAGGCCCCCTTCTTATCCTGATGAGTCGACCTGACGAGTCCATCCTCTCGCTCTGCAGTCTTCTCCTGGTCTGCGCTCTTCCTGTTGAATTTCCTCGATCTTCTTAAAAAAGGGAAGAAAAAGGTCTTCAGTTCACATGTAAAACCTGGAACGGGGTTACATATACAAGAGGACATTGGAGAACCTATCTCATATCGGTTGTATAATGGTTTCTAAAGGAGTTTATATGCCCTGGGTTTAGATTTTTTCACTGCTTAGCTCTTTTAATGTGGATGGTTTAAATGCCTGTGGGGGAAATTTTTCCTATAAAAGTAAAGAATATTTTGATAATTAACTCTACATTTTTTATTTTCAAACATGAGTTTGCATTTTGAAGAATTGTAAGGTTGTCAAAGGTAAGTTTGGCTGATGCATGATTTCTAACAGTATGTCGACAAAGACTTTGGAACTGGTGTATTGAAGATAAGTCCTGGACATGATCACAATGATTACCTCCTCGCTCGCAAGCTTGGTCTTCCTATACTTAATGTGATGAATAAAGATGGGACTCTAAATGAGGTGGCTGGGCTATATGCGTAAGTAATAAGCTACTTCCTATTTGGACTGTTGGCTTTTGAAAATATTATGAATTGTTTTTGGAATGATTATTCCACTTGTGCAGTGGCCTTGACCGCTTCGAGGCAAGAAAGAAACTTTGGTCAGATCTCGAGGAGACGGGCTTGGCTGTAAAGAAAGAGGCTCATACTTCACGAGTTCCTAGATCCCAGCGTGGTGGAGAAGTGTGACTCTTATATTCTTCTCTTTATTTTTTGGAAGTGATAAAGAATAAAGAATTTGTTTATCTTGGTTTTATTCTCACTTTACTTTTTATTTTTGTCAGGTCATAGAACCTCTAGTTAGTAAGCAATGGTTCGTCTCAATGGAGCCTTTGGCTGAGAGGGCACTTGAAGCAGTTTCAATAGGAGAATTGACTATTTTGCCCGAAAGATTTGAGAAGGTATGTACATCATATAGGTAACTGCATTTCTTCATATGTCTCAAAACCATTAATTTTTCAGCCTTTTGTTGTAAAATCTTCTCTGTTTAATGTTCATTGTTTGAGTTTCTTAAGCTTCTAACAATGCTAGGTGTTGCCTCACATTCAACTTGAGGAGTCTCTGCTTTTCAAGTTCTCTGTTATACTACTGAAGGAAACGTTGCTGCTGAAACTATTATATCTATTACACTGGGTTTCCATTAGCTTCTTATTCACCTTTTGCATCTGAGCCTTCTACAGATTTTTGATGCTATTGGTCATTCTGATCATCAAAAATATTTTATTGGGAATAATCCAGTAGATGAGGAGTTTGAGGACTGCATCCATGGAGTTCTTGGGAAGAATTACAGCACTAGATCATTACTATAGGTCATATACCAGTATATGATGCTTACAGACATGTTCTTGTTGATACTCAGCATCAAAATATACTGGTAGACCAAGTTTAAAATGTGTATTTCTGAAAATGGAACTTTGATGTTTGTTCTGGATGTGTTCACTTATATGGTAATCTAGTTTTAGTTGCACCAAAAATATTAAAGCTTGAAATTAACCTCAGTGCCTATTAACCTTGACTGAACTTAGTAGGTTTTCATTTGTCTACTTCTCCTGATGCACTTGCAGATATATAATCACTGGCTCTCCAATATCAAGGATTGGTGTATAAGCAGACAATTGTGGTGGGGACACCGAATACCAGTTTGGTATGTTTCTGGTAAAGACTCTGAAGAAGAATATATTGTTGCCAGGAGTCACAGAGAAGCTCTTGCAAAAGCCCAAGAGAAGTATGGGAAAAATGTCGAGATATATCAGGATCCAGATGTTCTTGATACCTGGTTTTCAAGGTTGTTTGTTTAACAACATTTTTTTTCCCTTAAAATTCCACTCGGGGCTTTTTTTTAAAAATGAAACTATTTGGATATTAACTAATCTAGACATAAAATCCATCCTTTTGAATAATGTGGATCCATATGTTTTTACACAAACTTACAATTCAAAGCTATGTCTTAGCTATGCCGATCTGTCTCCCATGCATCTTCAAGGTTTCTGGAATTAGTTTTCATGCTTAAGTTGTAAAATTGCCTATTTGGATTGTTCTTCTTATCTTGTTTGTCTCAGAACCCAATAATCTTCATATTGTGTTTTCTTTGTTTACATGGTATTCTTGGTTTTCCTTTTTCTCTTTATGTTCTCATTTATAATCTTTCCCTTTCAGCATATCAGGCATCTTTTTGTCTGCAAATGTAAAATCTTGATGTTACTTAATTGTTATTTCAATTTTATGCATTTGAAACCTTCAGTGTTCGCTTATAATACTATTGCAATTTTCTACTTTTGTTTTCGTCAAACTAATATTTGATAATATTTTGCTTTCTGGTTTAATAGATTACTGGTAGCCTACACATGATTTTATCCATTTGGGTGCTGATTTTTCCACTTTTTTTGATAGAAGTCTTTGTTCTTGTCATTTAGTTCATTGTGGCCCTTCAGCACACTTGGATGGCCAGATGAGACAACTGAGGATTTCAAACGGTTTTATCCAACATCAGTTCTTGAAACTGGGTTTGTACTCATTCCCTATTCTTTCTGCACTGTTGTTTCATGAGTGGGTTCAAGGGTTCTCCGAATGGATAAGTTACTTACCATTTGATCTTCCATAATTCTGTGTATAATCCCCATCTCGCCCCCCACCCCCTCAGCCAACCCCCAAACTTTGTTGCTGATTTCCTATCTTGTGCTGCACAGTGTTGAATCTTCCTGCTCTCTTCCCGTTTGTCACATTGATACCAGAAATGTGAATATAAGATCTATGTTTCCGTAGTACGCTTGACTTTCAGAAATGATAGATATGCTAGAGAAATAACTAAAACATAAAACCCTCCTAATACTGCTATTGACAATAATCCAAAAATCAAATCTTAGCGAATTGAAGTTTCACACCACCTTTATCTGCAATGAATGACATATAATTACTCCCTCTATCTCAACTTATGTGGCACCCTTTCCTTTTTGGTTTGTCCCAAAAAGAATGTCACCTTACTCTAATTGGAAACAATTTAACTTTAAAAATTTCCATTTTACCCTTATTGAGATGATCCTCAGTCACACAAATATCTGAGGATTATTTTAGACCACAAGTTTCAAAAGTTCTCTTTTTCTTAAACACCATGCCTAGTCAAAGGGTGCCACATAAAATGGTACAGAGGGAATGTGTTTTTATTGTTTATTCTCCATTTTGATTTGCTAAACTAAATATAATAAATTTTTATAATATCCATTATATGTGATGAAGTTATTTATTTGTTAAAAACTTGCCAGGTTTATGTAGAAACTTGAATTTGTTTTCTTTCTGACATTGCTGATTTAAACTTTGGATAGGGTTAGGGATGCTGATATCAATATGATGCTGAATAGGAAAGAGCAGGAAGTTCGATGGAACAGTAAATAAAATGGCAGCGAAAAAATGAGAAGTTACTAAAATTAGCTAATTAGGCCTAGGGTATATTTCATAGATGAAAAGCTATTACAAAGCAGAACAGTACAATATATAGTATTCTCAACCTTAGATGACTCACCATGCTCCCCTGGAGAGAAAGGAAGGTATAAAAATATTCTGCAGAAAAAGGTAAAAGGACTAGATAGGGACCCTTCTCACAACTCTGGGGTCTAATGTGTAAATAAATTAACTTGAGCCAAGTAAAGGGGACTAAATTGCCTATCCAAACTAATGATCATTTAACTGTTTTAACAGCTATGTACTGCCAGGCAAGCTTAAGGTACACCTCTCTGAGCTCATATCTCCTCTACTGGATTCTCTTCAACCTCAATTTGCATCATTTCTCCTTAGAAAATTCATTGTCCTCAAGGAAGAATGAAGGAAACCTCGTTTTGATCACATGATAATCTTCCCAAGTGGCGTGCTCTTAGACATGTTCTTCCATTGGATTAAGAGTAGAGCCACAACCTTGTTTCCCTTTCTGATCATCCTCCTTTCTATTATGCTTGCTGGCTTCTCACAGTAAGGACTAGTAGGATCAACAGTGGGAGAATGAGTGAACTGAGTAGGAACCTCATGACATAGCTTCAATTGAGAGACAAGGTTGGATGGATGGCCATTTTGGTTGGGGGTGGGGAGTAAAAGCAGCTTGTAAGCTACGAACCCCACCCTTTGAATAATCTGATAGGGCCATAAAACTTGGCTGATAGCTTAGTAAATGACTGGTTAGACATAGTAGTTTGCCTCAAGACCCAATTTGACTTGGACTTCATCATTCCACCACCAATCCCCTCGGTGACCACCACGGTAACCCCTAGCTCCTCTCTAGCTGCTTTCCTAATGCAACTAGCTGTATAATCCCACATGTTGTCCACATCCCCACTACTCCTCCAAGCCCACATATCCATCAATTTCTCCCTTATTTCCTGTAGAGGGTTGGATTAAGTTATCCCACTTAATCCTTGGCCGCTCATATAAAATCTTTTTCCTCCTCTCACGCATGATCTCTAAATATATTACCAAAAGTTTCTGTTGAGTGGTAAGATTTTTACTGAAGATAACCTTGCAATCTTTACAAAGGTCTCTATCACCCTTCCTCAAGAGTAAGTAATCTATTTGAGTTTTAGCCATTGTGCTATGAAAGGCAATTAAGTGGTCCTCTTTCTTTGGAAAGCACGGGTTAGCTATCACCAACTCAAAAGCTTTGACAAAATCTAGAAGCGAGGTTTCGCTTCCGTTTCTATTACTGAAAACCAAAGCCTCCATGCACATCGTCAAAACCACTTGACGTTGCCACGATGTCACCATTGAAAATCTCTGCCAATGAATATCTTCTTGGTTTGCGGTAATAATCTTCACCACCTCATCCGAATTCTCCCAAAAGTGCTTTTTGACTACTCTCCAAGCCAACCTTAGGTGCATAAATAATGTTCTAAAGTAAACCCTCCAACGACTAGCTTATCCTAACCTCCACCACATAATCCCTGATGTCCCTATTTACTAAAATGCCCACTCCGTTCCTATCTCTCAGGCCACTTGAATGCCACAACTTAAAACTGTCCACATCCTGAGCCTTGGCACCTACCAATTTGGTCTCATGGACACACACAATATTAATCCGCCTCTTTTTAGAATTTTCACTAGCTCTATGGACTTCCCTGTCAAAGACCCTATATTTCAAAACCCTACTCTCAACCTAGGAGTACCTTTAACCCACTTACTGTTCCTTTCCCTCAATCCCGGCTTCAACTGAAGACATGGCCTTAATCTATCATCATTATCCAAAACCACCAAATAAGGTGTAAACCAGGGGCAGAGCTACAACCAATCAAGGGTATGCAAGTGAACACTCTTTATTGAAAAATTATACGGGATATATAGATCAGAATTTATGAACTGTCTGTTCCTATGTATTTTGTTTTGCACACACTTTTACAGTTAGAGTCTTTAGTTTAGTGAAAAAGAGCATGCAAAGTTTTTGCAAGATCCGGAGTTCGAATAGCACTTTGTTTAACTTCAATTTGTTTGTCCAAAGCTCACGTAAATTCATTCCCCTCAAGAGTTTTTGTAGGTCCACTGATCCTAATCCACGAACTTTCTTTTTAATGTTCACCCCCCCACCCCCCTTCTAAGTCTCGACTTTTTTCTATTTCTTTCCTCATAATTTACATGACACTACTATTTAATTTGTTTTTTCTAATTATAAATTATTTTATTAAAAATAAAAAATAATTTTAAAATAAAATTATTTCTAATTATAAAATAATATAAATTGTTACATTAATTTAGTCATAATGAATATTTTTTAATTGTTAAATTTTAATTAAAACCTAAATTTGGATATTTATTTGTAGTAAAAAGAAAATAATATTTCAAATAAAGTTCTACCAAAAAAAAAAAGAAGAAAAGATTACCTTAATTTGTATATCTATTTGTAGTAATTAGAAAATAATATTTCAAACGAATTTCTACCAAAAAACAAGAAGAAAAGATTATATACAATTACACATATATCATTGTACTTTTCATTTCCTCCTAAGTAGGTTATTAAGAGGTTTAGATCGAGAAAATTTAATAACAAGCTAATTTTGTCCATACTTTTTTAGCGGAATCAAGAGAATTAATCGAGATTTGAAACCTTTGATTAGAATTTTCACACATTTTCTATCAAAACACAAAAAATTTAACCTATTAAATTTAAGAAGCAACTAAATTGAAAATCAAAAATTGGTGGTCTTTTTAAAAAATGTGAATCCACTACATGTTCAGTAAAAATTTTGACCTATTTCATTACAAAATTATAATTTTAGTTTATAAATTTTATCGTGTATTTTAAAACTAAAAGCAACAGAAAATGAAGAAAAAAAAATTAGACGGATTGTATTTGGTGGAAAAAATTTATGGATATCATTTATGATAAAGTCGCTAAGTTTAGCAAGATGGACGTGAATCCACTTATTGAAAATTTTCGTTAGTTACTTCTTTAGATTTTGCACACTCTTAGTAAAATGTCTGGCTCTACTACTAGTGTAAACTACAAAGGAATATACTAATGGATACTAAATCAAGTGTATAATCTGAAATGCAAGATAACAAGCAATAATTGCAATCTATACTATAAATTAGGAAGAAGCGAGCATGAACCGTAACTATATCGTAAATCAATAATGCACAAAAGAGAACAACGATGCAAAATATGCTATAGCAGAAGAAGAATATAGATCAAGAAACTACAGGCAGGACCAACTATACTGTGAGTGCAGACCCACTTGAATAAAACTAGAAACTCAAAACCAACAGCTCAACGAGAAAAATGGAACAATGCAATATATAAAATATATACAGTAAACACTAAGCATAACATACAATAATTAGTATGCAAGACACAAGAATTGGCACTGGGATTGACTATTATTGCTATGAAGGAACACAAAATACCAACAACAAAAAATTAAGAAATATCGTAAATCAATAATGCATAAAAGAGAACAATGATGCACAGTATGCTATGGGAGAAGAAGAATATAGGTCACGAAACTAGAGGCAGGACCAGCTATACTGTGAGTGCAGACCCACCTGGAAAAAACAAGAACTCAAAACCAACAGCTCAACGAGAAAAAATGGAACAATACTATATAAAAGATATAGATTAAGCAGTAAGCAGTAAGCAGTAAGCAAAACATACGATAAATAGTAGGCAAGACACAAGAATCGGCACTGGATTGACTAAATTATTGCTATGAAGGAACATAAAACACCAACAGCAACAAATCAAGAAATAAACTCCAAACAGTAGGGGGAACGAGTGCACCTGGTGGTTTCAATGCAACGATCAGTGGTGAACAATGTTTCCAGGTAGAACCAAGAAGCAAGAAAGTCACCAGAGCGACAGATCTAGGCTGCCAGCAGTTGCAGTCAGCAGTGGTTGTTGACAGCTGCTTGGTGTCCACCAGCGCGAATATAGGGAGAGAACGGAGACAAACAGATCTTGACCTCCAAGAGACGCCGGAGAAAGATACAACCAGTGATGTTTAAGAGAGTAGCTGTGGTGTTTGATGAGGTCGCGAAAACGAGGATCTGCGGAGCAGCAACAACAAACACATGCCGGTGGTGGAGAGCTGTGAAAGCGCAAAAGGAGTGTTGGAAGTTCCAATTACCGTGCCGGAGATGAGACCCACCGGATGCCGATC